>JARQOC010000001.1:444566473-444814312 GCA_033576535.1 Allobates femoralis
TGTGTCCTCGGACATTGACTAACATTGGTCCAACTGCAATGCGATCTTTACTCGCACTGCAGTCGTCCGTCTTTCACGCCAGTGTGTCCGAGCCCTAATTGCACGAATCTCCAGTAGGCTGATCGGCAAGGTCAATTCCCGCGTGGACCAGCAGCCGTGGATAGTATGTCGTCGGTATACTGCACCCCAGCCCAGTAGGCTGGCATCTGTGGTGAGGACCAACCAATCAACCGGGAGAAAGGACGGGCCCCCTGGACAGAGGCTGGTCGAATCCACCAGAGAAGCGCTCACCTGACAGAGGGAGTCAGGTAGAAGGTCTTGTCCAGAGAAAAGGGTCTTTTGTCCCAGGCCGACAAGAGGGACAGTTGCAGTGGCTGAAGGTGAAATTGGGCGAATGGAACAGCCTACACTGCAGATACCATCTTTCCTAGGACTCTCATTCGAAACCTATGGAATGTGGGGAAGGGTGGAGGAGAGTGCGCTCTCCCTGTCCTAGTGCCGTTGCTTTGTCCTGATGGAGGACGACCAAGCCTGGGTACGTGTCGAAGACCATGCCCAGGAAAGTGATTGACTGGGCTGGGATTGGTGACGACTTCGTCAGATTCACCAGCCAACCTAGACGAGATAAGGTGTCTACAGTTATCTGGACAATTTCTGTGCAAGCCGGAAAGGAGAGGGGCTTTGATTAGGAGGTCGTCTAGATAAGGCAGAATGAAGGATACTCATAGCCGCCATGACCTTTGTAAAGAACCTTGGAGCAGTAGCGAGACCGAAGGGCAAGGCCACAAACTGGAAGTGATTATCTTGTACCGCGAAGCGGAGAAACCGTTGGTGAGCATGAGCAATAGGCACATGAAGATATGCGTCTCTTACATCTACAGAAGTGAGAAATTCTCCTTCCTCCATAGACACAATGATGGAACGCAGAGACTCCACCCTGAACTGACGGATGCGAACGTACTTGTTCAGATGTTTGAGGTTCAGGATGGGGCGAACCGACCCATCTTTTTTGGGAACCACGAAGAGGTTGGAGTAGAAACCTCTGAAATGCTCGGAGTCCAGGACGGGAACGATAACCCCCACTTGTTGGAGCTAGTGTATTGCCTGGAAGAAGGCTTGACTTTGTTTCGGTGACTTTGGGGGGTTGGAGGGAAAAAACGGCATGTGGTCGGGAGGAAAATTCTATGTAGAAAGGGGAAGACACAAGATCTTGTACCTATCAGTTGTCTGTGGCGGATAGCCAGACCTGACTGAATATTCTTAGGCGGCCACCCACGATGAGAGTGTCTTCGGAGAGAATCGGGAGTCAGTAAGAGGAGAACCAATGGGATCGGGACTCCTTGGGTCTAGACTGTCTCGGTCTGGACTGGACAGCCAGGAGGAGTTTTTTTTGAACGTTGATTGTGTGGACCAGTCGCTACGGGGAGGTCGGGTAGTGGAGAGGGGCGCTCGAGAGGTCGCCCAGCCGAAAAAGTGTTACAAAAGGAACGAAACATAGTTTGTCGTTGCCTGACAAATGGGCATCTTGCTTGGCTTGTGTTAGGGAAGTGACTTTTTCCACCCTTGGCTTCTGAAATTAGTTTGTCGAGACGCTCGCCAAATATCCGATCGGTAAGGTAAGGGCGGCCAGTGAGTGATTTCTTTGAGGTCGAATCGGCATGCCACTGCCTGAGCCAGAAGGCTCTGCACATGGCGATAGAATTAGAGGCATCGAAAGCCGCACAGGTGGCAGAGTCTACGGAAGCGTGAATTAGGTAGTCCGCAGCCGCGGTTATCTTAGTGGTCAGATCTGTGAACTGTTGAGGGAGCGGAGACTCCTGTAAGGATTTTTGTAGTGTCAGTCTAGACAATAAGTGAATTGGCTACACCCATGGATGCGATGGAGGGGGAGATGGAAGATCCCGCTGCCTCAGACAGGTTAGCAACTCGCACACTCAGCGTTTATCAGTTGGGTCTTTGATAGAGGAGCCGTCCAGCAGGGATAATAAAGTCTTCACCGTAAGGCAGGATACTGGGGGATCAACCGGAGGGGAATCCGCCCAGTCTTTGGAGACTGCCGAGGCAAAGGGATATTGTGCTTCAATGGATTTGCGGTCACCGAAGCGCTTATCAGGTTTTTCCCTCTGTGTAGACAAAATTGCCTGAAACTCCAGGTGGTCTACAAAATTTTTCTGCAGCCTTTTGGCCCGTTTGAAGGTCAGTGTGTGGTCCAGTTTCGTGGGCGGTATGTCGTCGACCTCTGGTGTGTGGATGACGGCCAATATTAGGGAATCATTTGATGCCTGATCGTCAGAGAAATCTACGTCGAAAGAGTCGTCTAGGTCGGGTTTGGATTCACCATCCTGGGGCTCTTCTGACATGGTAAAGTATGGTCCCTGGTCTCAAGTAGGAGAGGCATGAGAACTATGGGAAGAAACGGGTGATGCGTTCCTGTGAGACCTTTTTCTAACTGCAACCGTGGATAAGGAACCTGCTCTACTGTTGTCTGATGGACTCTCCACAGAGCAATCATCTGCCTATGCTCTGCCCTGGCAGTCAATGGTGCTCGGGGGTGGTACTGCATGGCTTGGACCAGTTTCTAGGACAGGTTTTCCATTGATTGGGACAGGAAATATGCCCATTCCAGCGGACTCGTGGCACTGGGCTCTGTGCTGGCGGCGGAGGGCTCCTGGGCTTCAACGGTGATATAGGCCTGACAGTGAGGGGTGGCATAGTTACGTGGGAGCTAGAGTGGCAGGTGACACAGGAGGAGTAATAAACCGTAAGGGGTTTTGATCTCTTTGATGATTGCATGTTGTAAGTGGCAAAAGGGGAACCAAGGATCAGGGATGGGAGCCGAGGGACAGCTAACCGCAGCTGGAGGAGCAGACTGCACTAATACAAAAGTGTATGTGCAGCCCCGTGCAGGGTGCCCAATGTCTGCCTTACCAGGGAATGCAGACTGATGGTCCTGTGTCCCAAAGTGCCAGCCCACGTGTGCCTATGTATCTGCAGCCACTTCCCAGTGTGCTGAGAGTGAGAAATGCAAAGGAGGCAGAGCCTAAAGTGTGGGGCTCAAGCGCGCGCTTCTGTGGAATTTGCGCCTACGCGATGTCATCGGGAGGCATGGTTCCCAGCCTCCCGATGGCGCCGCGTCAGAAAAGAGGCGGGATCGGGGGCGGAGAATATAAGGCCCAATCCGGGGCCTAAAGCCGTGGTCCAGTGGCGGTGTCGGCGAGAATGTAGCTGTGGGGGTAGGTGGGGGGGTGCCCTCCGCATGAGTCATGGCTGAGCACCTGCCTGGGGGCCAGCGGTGGATGGAACAGTCTCACCTTGGGAGATGTAGGTCCTATGTGATGTGCTTCAACCCAGGCAGCCTTGTGGGAGGCTGGGGAGCCCAGTGATCGAAAGCTGATGCTGTAGTAGGGACCGTCTGTGAGCTGCTGCACAGGACCTGGTTGGAGCAGTATGGTGCAGGCTTGTTCGTCTCAACTCCGCGTGCCCGTACGTTGTGGGAAATCAGTGCCCTTAGGGGAACAGTCGCCCATAAAAATAATAGGCGCAGCCCCGATTATCCAACATCGCAGGAGGCGACACTCCACGTTTCCGCCTGTTGGTGGTTTTGGGAAAGCGGTGCCCTTTAGGGTGTCGCCGCCCGTCTAATGTGATGATGTGAAAAAAGATTCTGGGGAAAAAAAGGATAAATTAAAAAAAAAAAAAAAAAAAAAAACCATGTGCCTACTACGGACACTAAGCTAAAACTGTTGTAGCCTGGCCCAGCCAGGGGGTGTATACTTCAGAGGAGCAGCTAATTGTTTTCACATTTACTTAGTGTCAGCCCCCTAGGGATAAGCAGCATAACACCCGATAGAGGAAACAGTTTTCAAAAATTGTTGGGAGATATAAATTAGTAGGGGGAGATCCAACATTAGAAAAGAATACCATGGAGTCCTGAATCCGTCTTCACACCACACTGCCAGTGCTGCATGGAGGTATTGGAGGAGTCGTCAGCTGTAGGATGGATCCAAGGTGACAGCGTTCTCTGCCCAGCGCGGTGGTGTTGGCATCAGCTACTGCAGGACGTCCTAGGGAGGCTGCATCTCTGTCCCTGCTGCAGGCACAGAGGCTTAATCTCCAGGGAGGGAAGTGTCAGTGCACTGATCCTCAATCAAACTCCCTTTGTCCAGAGAGAAGAAGAAGAAAAAGGGAAGAAGGCTCTTGCTGCAGGTCCGCTGCTGATGCACGGAGGCCTATCCGTCCTGCTAACCCTCGCTCCACTACCGGAGGGAGGCAGAAGGAAGAAAAGGATTCAAGGCCTCCTAGCACGCCCCCTGTCCAGCAGGGGTAAATGGGTGAGGTCTGGGCACGGCCTGCTGGTGGGGCATCCAGGCACCAGGGCACCCAAGGGGGACGACACCCCAAGGGTGACGCAGAGCAAAGGTCCGGCACTGAGAAGGATCGATCTGAGGCCTATCATCACGCCCTGTGCAGCAGAGGTGGTGAGGTGAGCGATTCATAAAGGAAGGGGAGTAGGGAAGTCGCTCACGCTTTGCTCAATGGATCCAGGTTTCTGAAAGAATGGCTGGCGTCCATCCGGATTAATGACATTTGAAGAGATTTTGTCAGAAACCAATTCTTTTTTATCCTTTTATTTTGAAGTTGGTTAAAACTGCTGAGGACTAAGAGGTACGCCCTCAAAACGCGTCCAGCATTAGTCCATTTTACATGTTTTAACCAACTTCAAATAAAAGGATAAAAAAGAAGAATTGGTTTCTGACAAAATCTCTTCATATGTGGTGAGGTGAGGCCTTGGCACGGATGACTGGTGGAGCATCTGGGCACCTAAGGGCAATACACCCCAAAGGTGAAGCTGAGCAAAAGTCCGGGATTGATGGTGCAGATGGGGGTACCAAGAGGTGACATTCGAAGTGCCTATTTATTGTCCGTAGTTGGAAAAAAGTAAAAATAAAAATACTAAGTGTGCTCTGAAGAGAAAAAAAACTAAGCTATAGATGTGGTCTGGGTCAAAGCACATCTGCCACCTGTAGACCAGCTGAAACTGGCTAGTTTTCCCTCTGGTCTGAGTGTGTATACTAGTAAGGAGGAGCTAACTTATTTACCTTAGTGTCCGCCTCCTAGTGGCAGCAAGCATACACCCATGGTCTTTTAAGTCCCCCAATGAAGAGAGAGAAAGAGAAGGTAGTGTTTTTCTCTTGACATGCATATTAACGGGGCTCAGCTGCAATTTTCAGTCGGGCATCTGATTAGCAGCAATACGAAAGGTACCGGCACACGTAACAATATCGTTGCCGATATCGTTCAAAAGTCACTTGTTTAGTGACGTTTGAACAATGTCGAAATGACATCGTTGCGTGTGACACTATTAACGATCAACGATCAGTTGGCTGATCGTTGGATTTGAGGACAGGACCTCAAATCTATCGTTGGTCGGCCGATGGACATTGCGGCATCGCTGCATGTGACACCAGCAGACCAACGATGAACGAAGTCCCAGCACCTCACAGCCTATGCTGGGAGCTCGTATCCATGGTAAACATCGGGTTACTAAGTGCCGAGAGGCGCTTAGTAACCCGATGTGTATCATGGTTACCAGCGACCTCGCTGGTCAACATCGCTGGCGAGTCTGCCTGTGTGACAGCTCACCAGTGATCTGAACGATGAGGTTAGCGATCTCACTTGCATGTGATCGCTAACAATCGAAGAGTGTGACGGCACCTTAAGAGAAAGTAATTTGGCCTCTTTATTGTAGAGATAATTGGGGTCCAAGTAATCTGACCAGTAGTGATGAGCGAGCATGCTCGCCGCTACTCGGTACTCACACGAGTATCCCGGTACTCAGGATGCCCGGCAAGCACCGAGTACCACCAAGATGCTCGGACTCATCACTAATCATTATCGATGTGACACAAGTATACAGCTCCCTTCATTGCACAAAGTAAGCTAGCACCTCACAGAGAGCAGATTGATTGTTAGGGTCCCTCTGGGGGGTACAGCAAGGTGTTGTATGCGGTGTATGCTGTGATGATTTGAAAAAGCCCACCCTCCTGCCCTTTCCCAGAAACACTCGGTTTATAGCCTGATGTTTGTGGGCGGAGCCTCCCTCATTGACTTGCATTGGGCTCAGTGCTTGGTCGAGCACCCGAGCATCTCGAGATGCTCGACCCGAGCATTGAGCACCCGAGCATTTTAGTGCTCGCTCATCACTACTGACCAGTACCAGTAGGTTATGGCAAAATGTATAACACGACATGGAATTACGGATTCTCCTTACATGCAAGGTAGCAGGTGGATATTTGCCTGTGCCACCTTCGTCCCTCTTCCATAAATGTTCAACTCTCTCTCCAAGCCGAGAGACCATATTATCGATCATCAAGGTAGAAGCATTCCATTTACCTCTGCAATATAGGAAAAGTAAAAACAACAACCATACAATAAATCCATTTATGCTGTCAAGGATGGGGATCACTTTTCCCCTTCAGGACTTTTTTTTATCCTATTTTAATCTCTGCCTTCTGAGAAGTTTTATTTATCTGTCAACATAGCCATATACATTTACACACACAAGGTTTTATTATACATATTTAAAAATTCACTTTTTTTTTTTTATATATACACACAGAGTATCCAGCCCAAAGTTATCTTGATAGTATCAGACCTGGACATTTCAGTGCTGCTAGAGCCTGGTAATTCTGGCTTTGAAACAGCATAAAGATAAGCAGGCCAGGCAGGAATGAAAAGTCTCTGATCTACATGGAGACATCAGAACCTGAACCGATTGGTCTCAATGATGGCATCTGAACCAAAAGCTGTTACTTCTATCTAAATGTGGGCAGCAGAGATGGTGTGCCAAGTGGGAGACTAAGGAACGTGTAGATTTATGGCATCTCGCCACACTACTAGCTGCTCTGTATAGGAAACATGTTACATGGAGAGAAAGGGGTTAAAAAATAGCATTCCATATAAAAATTATAAAGGCTGCTACTCTCTGACAGGTAAATAGGTAGGCTTTATTCATAACATGCAATTTTCGGGGAATAAATCCTATGAAGAAAGGTTTTGACTAGATTTCCCAAAAGAGAGTTCAAATTCTAAGAGGAAATTCTGACACACTGTCTACAAGAAGTGGTTGGGAACTGAAGTCCTTATTTCAGAAAACAACATTTTTACTACCTAGATAAATGCTCCAAATTTTTCCGACGCTCAGCATAGTAGTGCTGAATCAGCTGATAATTGTAGTATGGCCTCGTCAACTGCATGGCTCCATCTGACAGAATAAATAAGGAATAGGTGAGAATAAACAATTATAAAAGGAAAATAAAAAATATACATCTATTTTGTTTTGGTCATGAGAAGAGAAATGAAGCAAAACATCAGATAAAGGGGTTGTGCCATCATATAATACTGCACACATCATGGAAAGAAGTACTTTTGCAATGTAAATGTATTAAACATACTGTCCCATTAAAAATCTATACTTTGATGGTTAGTATGCCATCCCTTTAAAACCACTGGCCCCTATGTCCATCCATCTCTCCTAGTGGCCGAGCATGCGCAGTTCCTTCTCCTTTTGAAATAGACGAATCAGCCATGTACTGTAGGAGATCCCTCCGCTCCTCAGGCAGACACTCATCTGACAAAGCTAGTTTATGTCGGGATCATCTGATGTCCCTGCACCTCCTTCCCTTTTGTTCATACTGAGGGGAGCTAACTGTGTTTGTCTCATCAATAACTGCTGCCAGAGCAGAGTGGAGTGTAACAGTCGTGAGTTTGTCAACTGGTTACCGAAGCAATCGAGAAAATACTTCACCGATTCAGCTTCCCCTCATCACACAGGTCAGTCTTCAACCACATCTTTCTCCACAAGAGTCATATTGCTGATCTCTCCTCCCATAAGTCTCTTATTGTCTAAGCACTCAACTGCTCTGTCCGCTCAATCAGTGCCGCAAGGGCAGTGAGCAACAGTTGTGACAAGTTTGTCATCTGTTTGCTACTTTCTGCACAGGGAACAGGAGAGATAAAGCTCAGTACACAGAGTAGCAACCAGATGACAAACTCATAACTGCTGCTTTCTGCAATATCCACAGCAATTAAAGAATTATTAATTCAGCATCCTCTCTCCTCTCAAAGCTCCTTGGCTTGCCGGGACTTCTAACACAGCTCCCCCATACCTTTGTATGTCGGCTCAATGCTCAATTTCTTCCCATCAGTACCCTTTGCCTAGTGTCATAACTAGGGACTGATGCAAAATTTGCCCCACAATTCTAACAGTATGCAGTAAAGTCTCCCATCCTGGTATACGTTATCATGCAATATACATTCTTCATCCTGGGCCTTCGTGTAATATATATCCCCCATCCTGATCCCATCCTTGTATATGTTCCCCATCCTGGTCCCATCCTAGTATATGTTCCCCATCCTGGTCCCATCCTAGTATACCTTGGAATACATGTTCCTCCTCTTTGCCGATACATATTGTGGCCCATCCTAGTATAGATTGTCCCCCGTCCTGCCACTGTTTTAATGCATAAAAAAAAAAAATAAACAATTCTACTTACCTTCTTTCCTCTCCCCTGCAGCAGGGCATCCTTTTCTGAATCCAGCAACTGATTTCGGCATACAAGTGACCGGCAGCACATGATGTCACTGCAATGTGCGCACCAACATCAGCTGCTGGCTTGTTTAGCCAGCACCTTATATTGCAGTGCAGAGACCTGACCGGCCTCTCTGTGCAGCAATACATTTCAGCTGTATGTGCACCCAGGAAGAACATTCAGTTGAAATATGAACTAGCAATGGTGGGTCCCCTCAACCTCCAGGGACAGTTGGGACCTCTGCAACTACTATCTATAATATAAAAGCCGAAGGCCACTTCCGGAAAACCCGAAGGGTACTTCCGTGATGGCCTTCGAACCCATGGTAGTGACGTCACCAAGTGCACTGTAGCCGGCCTGCCCCCGGCTACAGGGACCGGCGGAGAAACGTTGCCTCCCCTGCCCTCCAGCCTCCGCTCTCCTCTCCTCTGTCCTCTGCCCTCCAGCCTCCGCTCTCCTCTCCTCTCCTCTGTCCTCTGCCCTCCAGCCTCCGCTCTCCTCTCCTCTCCTCTGTCCTCCAGCCTCCGCTCTCCTCTCCTCTCCTGTCCTCTGCCCTCCAGCCTCCGCTCTCCTCTGTCCTCTGCCCTCCAGCCTCCGCTCTCCTCTCCTCTCCTCTGTCCTCTGTCCTCCAGCCTCCGCTCTCCTCTCCTCTGTCCTCTGCCCTCCAGCCTCCGCTCTCCTCTCCTCTGTCCTCTGCCCTCCAGCCTCCGCTCTCCTCTCCTCTCCTCTGCCCTCCAGCCTCCGCTCTCCTCTCCTCTGTCCTCTGCCCTCCAGCCTCCGCTCTCCTCTCCTCTGTCCTCTGCCCTCCAGCCTCCGCTCTCCTCTCCTCTGTCCTCTGCCCTCCAGCCTCCGCTCTCCTCTCCTCTGTCCTCCAGCCTCCGCTCTCCTCTCCTCTGTCCTCTGTCCCTGCCCTCCAGCCTCCGCTCTCCTCTCCTCTGTCCTCTGTCCTCTGCCCTCCAGCCTCCGCTCTCCTCTCCTCTGTCCTCTGTCCTCTGCCCTCCAGCCTCCGCTCTCCTCTCCTCTGTCCTCCAGCCTCCGCTCTCCTCTCCTCTGTCCTCCAGCCTCCGCTCTCCTCTCCTCTGTCCTCCAGCCTCCGCTCTCCTCTCCTCTCCTCTGTCCTCTGCCCTCCAGCCTCCGCTCTCCTCTCCTCTGTCCTCTGCCCTCCAGCCTCCGCTCTCCTCTCCTCTGTCCTCTGCCCTCCAGCCTCCGCTCTCCTCTCCTCTGTCCTCTGCCCTCCAGCCTCCGCTCTCCTCTCCTCTGTCCTCTGCCCTCCAGCCTCCGCTCTCCTGTCCTCTGCCCTCCAGCCTCCGCTCTCCTCTCCTCTGTCCTCCAGCCTCCGCTCTCCTCTCCTCTCCTCTGTCCTCTGCCCTCCAGCCTCCGCTCTCCTCTCCTCTCCTCTGTCCTCTGCCCTCCAGCCTCCGCTCTCCTCTCCTCTCCTCTGTCCTCTGCCCTCCAGCCTCCGCTCTCCTCTCCTCTGTCCTCTGCCCTCCAGCCTCCGCTCTCCTCTCCTCTGTCCTCTGCCCTCCAGCCTCCGCTCTCCTCTCCTCTGTCCTCTGCCCTCCAGCCTCCGCTCTCCTCTCCTCTGTCCTCTGCCCTCCAGCCTCCGCTCTCCTCTCCTCTGTCCTCTGCCCTCCAGCCTCCGCTCTCCTCTCCTCTGTCCTCTGCCCTCCAGCCTCCGCTCTCCTCTGTCCTCTGCCCTCCTCCTCTGTCCTCTGCCCTCCGCTCTCCTCTGTCCTCTGCCCTCCTCTCCTCTGTCCTCTGCCCTCCTCTCCTCTGTCCTCTGCCCTCCTCTCTCTGTCCTCTGCCCTCCTCTCCTCTGTCCTCTGCCCTCCTCTCCTCTGTCCTCTGCCCTCCTCTCCTCTGTCCTCTGCCCTCCTCTCCTCTGTCCTCTGCCCTCCTCTCCTCTGTCCTCTGCCCTCCTCTCCTCTGTCCTCTGCCCCCTCCTCTCCTCTGTCCTCTGCCCTCCTCTCCTCTGTCCTCTGCCCTCCTCTCCTCTGTCCTCTGCCCTCCTCTCCTCTGTCCTCTGCCCTCCTCTCCTCTGTCCTCTGCCCTCCTCTCCTCTGTCCTCTGCCCTCCTCTCCTCTGTCCTCTGCCCTCCTCTCCTCTGTCCTCCGCTCTCCTCTCCTCTGTCCTCTCCCTCCGCTCTCCTCTCCCTGTCCTCCGCCTCCTCTCCTCCTCCTCCCTGTCCTCCGCCCTCCTGCTATCCTCTCCTTCCTCCGCCCTCCTGCTATCCTCTCCCTGTCCTCGCCCTCCGCTATCCTCTCCTCTGTCCTCCGCCTCCTCCCCCCCCCTTCCTCTCCCTGCCTCCCTCTGCTTCCTCCCTCCTCTGCCCTCCCTGTCCTCCTCCTCCTCTCCGTCCTCCGCCCTACCTCTCCTGTCCTCGCCCTCCCCCTCTCCTGTCCTCCCCCGCTATCCTCTCCCTGTCCTCCGCCCTCCGCTATCCTCTCCCTGTCCTCTCCCCTCCGCTATCCTCTCCCTGTCCTCTGCCCTCCGCTATCCTCTCCCTGTCCTCTGCCCTCCGCTATCCTCTCCCTGTCCTCTGCCCTCCGCTATCCTCTCCCTGTCCTCTGCCCTCCGCTATCCTCGTCCCTGTCGCTACTTGCCCGCCGCTATCCTCTCCCATGTCGCTCTAGATCCAGCGCAGGAACCGCAGGCTCGTGCTAAGTATACGCGATGTTGTCGTATTCTGATGACCAATCCACCGCACAAGTGCTAACCGCTGAGCCACCGCACGCAGTGCTAACCGCTGAGCCCACCGCACGCAGTGCTAACCGCTGAGCCACCGCACGCAGTGCTAACCACTGAGCCACCGCACGCAGTGCTAACCGCTGAGCCACCGCACGCAGTGCTAACCGCTGAGCCACCGCACGCAGTGCTAACCGCTGAGCCACCGCACGCAGTGCTAACCGCTGAGCCACCGCACGCAGTGCTAACCGCTGAGTTACCGCACGCAGTGCTAACCGCTGAGCCACCGCACGCAGTGCTACCCACAGAGCCGCCTGTATACACACAATTTCACCGCACTCCCCTATTAGTAAATAAACTATATATGGATTCTAGACTACCGGATTCTTTAGAATCGGTCCGCCATCTAGTGGCTATATATTTATATATGAATATTTAATTTTTTACATATTTTATGTTAACTAATTAGGGTTAGAAGTAATTATGGGGTAAGGACTAGGGTAAGAATTTAGATTAAGACTAGAATGAAGATTAGGATGAGGGTTAAAACTGACAAAAGTTAGGACTACGGTTAATACAAAGCACAGGGAAATTCAGGAAGCATTTCTAGAAGTGCTTTTTCCAGACTATCAAATCGTCTAAATATGCTCTTAGGTGGCACAAAATGTATATATTAAAAATAAAGGATTCCTGTGAAGTTGTACTGTAGTAAGAGGTTTTGTCCACCACCACAGTGGGGAAGGGGATTAAGGTAGTGGGGTGAAGCAGCTGAACCAATTAAAGAAAGGCACCTGCTGTCACGTGGATCTTCTCTGAATCCCTCCCACAATTGCTCCTATTCACTATGACATTCAGGTGCCGCAAGTAAATCAGAAAACATAATGGAATTTTTTATTCAAGTTATCCATTTTAAACATTTTCTGTGAACATTTATACCTGTTAAGCAGATTTTAAACAGCAAAGTGTGTAGTGATACAACCCCTTTAAGGGGTTAGGCCAGTCATAAGATGTTTGATGGCCTATTAGGGCAAACAAGGCTGTTTGTGAAATACAAATTTTTCTTGCTCTAGATGAGAAGTGCATAACCTGTGGCCTGTGATACCCTATGGTGTGACCTTCAAACATCGCTGTGGTGTTTGGTTATAAGCATTTTTCAGATCAGAGAAGGCTAGAGGTGCATATCGATGAAGGGAAGGGTAATTACTTGTACTGTAAAGCGCTGCGGAATATGTTGGCGCTATACAAATAACGTTTTATTATTATTAACTTTTATTATTAATAATAATTATGAGTGGTATGCTGGATAGTCACTTCTACGTCAGCCATATTTTGATAGAATGGGTGAGGCCAGACTCCGGTAGCAATAAATGAGTAGATTAGATGTGTCCCATGCATGAATGCCATTGTAGTTAATGAGAGAAGGGAAACACTCGATTGTTTCAGTGTTCAATATACTGTATACTCCAATGAATAGAGCTGAATCTGCAGTCTTCATTTCTGGACAATAAACCATAAGAAGGATACCGCTATTTTAGGCTGCTTTCACAATACATTTTTTTTTCCTGTCCGTGGGATCCTACTTTTTGTAGGATCTCACGGACAGGAACGGACACCACAGGGGGTGACCTAGTCTGTGTTCGGGTCCGTGATTATCACGGATCTGGACACAGCAGGGCACTTTCACTTCTGTTATGTATAATATACATTGCAGATGAGAAATTTAGTAAAAAGAAAGAGTTAAAAATAAAAAAATCACTATGCTCACCTATCCTCGATCCACCGCTGCCTCTCAGCAAGGTCCGGGTGCTTACAGGACCTGTGGTGACGTCACAAGCCGATCAGCTGATCGGGTCACATGACCGCAGTTACCGTGGTAACTGCGGTCATGTGACCCAATGACACTCCGGATTGTGACATCATCACAGGTCCTGTAAGCACCCGGACCTTGCTGGAGGCAGCGGTGGATCGAGGATAGGTGAGAATACGGATTTATTTTTAACTTTTACTTAATTACACTTTTGCAATGTAAATTATACATTGCAGAAGTGTAATTAGAAGGTTAGGAGCAATTTTAGTGTACTGAGCATGCTCAGTACACTAAAATCGGGTCTGAGGAACGATCAGCTGTTTCCTCGGACCCGCGCTTATAGGCCCCCATGTTAGAGGACACGGATCGGATCTGGCATAATTGCCATCCGATTTTTTTGGGATCCGATTATTTTTCTGTACCCAAAACCGGAGCAGTCTCCGATTTTGGGTCCAGGAAAAAAATCGGACACAAATCGGATCCCACAAAATCGGATGGCAATTAGGCCAAATCCGATCCGATCCATGCCCATAGGCTAACATGGGTCCCAAATCTGATCTGTGGCTGTCCGTTTTACAACGGACAGCCAAGGATCCTTAAAAAACGTGATGTGAAAGCACCCTTACTCATAGGTGGGAGTCCTATAAAAGGAACTTGAACCTATTCAAAATTTATGGCACATACCTTCTCAGAGATTAACATTTTATAAAAGTAATTGGTAATACTGCAAGTTGGTTCAAGGACCCAAAAAGGTTGTGCACGCCTACTCCAGATGATAGCGAATGTGATAGCTTACCTGGGTTATCTGGAAGAAGACCACAACGACAAAACCAAAGGACTACAGAGGAATACTGACTTAAGAGCTTGGTCACAGAAAGTTTGTTGGTCAAGTCGACTAATCCTAATGAAGAAAACGAGTGTTAGAATATTCTGAAGCATTTTTGATTCACATTCCATATTTAATAATGCTGCCTAAGGCAGGTTTTACATCACAAATTTTTTTTTACTGTCCGTGGGATCCTACTTTTTAAAGGACCCCACGGACAGGAACGGACACCACAGGAGGTGACCCATTCTGTGCCCGGGTCCGTGATCATCACAGGTCCGGACAAAGAAAAACAGCTGAGGCAGCGGGGCACTTTCACTTCCACAATGTATAATGTATATAAACGTATAAATGTACAATATACATTGCGGAACTAAAATTTTGTAAAAGAACGAGTTAAAAATAAAAAATATATATGCTCACTTTCCAGCAAGGTCCGAATGCTTATAGGAGCTGCGGTTACGTCATCAGCTGATCGGGTCACATGACCGCAGTTACCGCGGTAACTGTGGTCATGTGACCCGATGACGCTGCCGGGTTGTGACATAACCGCTGGTCCTGTCCGGAGCTTGCTCGAGACGCCGGAGGACTCGCTGGACAGGTGAGCATACATATTTATTTTTAACCCTTTCTTTTACAAAATTTCACTTACGCAATGTATATTATACATTGCGGAAGTGAAATTAGATGGTTAGGAGCAGTTTTAGTGTACTGAGCATGCTCAGTACACTAAAGGCGGGTCCAAGAAAGGATCCTGCGTTTTCTCGGACACGTGCTCCATTGGCCCCCAGGTTAAAGGCCGCGGATCAGGTCGGATTTGGCCTAATTGCCATCAGATTTGTGGGATCCGATTTGTGTCCGATTTTTTGCTGTGCCCAAAATCGGAGCAGTCTCCGATTTTGGGTACAGCAAAAAATCGGACACAAATCAGATCCTCTAAAATCGGAAGGCAATTAGGCCAAATCCAATCCCCATAGGATAACATGGGCGCCAAATCGGATCCGTGGCTGTCCGTTTTACAACGGACAGCCACGGATCCTCTAAAATCGCAATGTGAAAGCACCCTAAGGTGTTTAGGTAAAACAAGTTACATTATTGCTTGCCATATGTAATGTATATTCAATATATGCATGTCCCCTCTGAATTCTAAAGTACTGTGGAATATGTTTGGCGCTACATAAATAAAAATGATTATTATTACGTCTGATCACAAACTAAATGCAAATGTCCCTACTGTTTGAGAAATCGTCTTACATGCTGCAAGCTTGGATCTTAAAGGGTCCAGGTGTGGCGAAAACTCAGCAGTAAGTTGTACCTTTTCAGCTGTACATTCCTCTGACTTTCTCGCACATCCAGCAAAAGCTGGTCAATACTCTCACGAGCCAACACAACTCTGTCCATTTGCTTCATCAATTAGATTTTCTAAGTTTCAGGGTTCTTAAAGGGGTTGTTGACGCTTAGGGATCAAGTCTGCAGTCCTACCATGAATGTAGTCTTGTGAATACTCACAGTGCACACACTGCAGACTGTCAGTATTCTATGATGCCGTTGCCAGAATGAGTGGGCTTACATGTGGCCTCACCAAATAAAAGTGATTTTTACCAAGGCCAGATAAGTCTAGTCGCAATGTGGATGAAGTATACAAATTGCATACTTGAAGTCAGATGACCACCTGCAACAGAATTCTGACAGTGCGCACTGAGGATTCGCAGACACATACAGCCTGAAGAGACCATTAAGGTAGGAATCATTTACAAGTTTGACAACATGCTGCAAAAGATAAAAGTTGTAATAAACAAGGAAAAAAAGGGAATTTTGTTTACTTACCGTAAATTCTTTTTCTTCCAGCTCCTAATTGGGTGACCCAGACATTGGGTGTAAAGCTTCCGCCTCCGGAGGACACACAAAGTACTACACTTAAAACAAAAAGTGTAGCCCCTCCCCTACTGCCTATACACCCCCTCTAGGAGAAATCCCATCAGTTCGGTGCACAAGCAGGAAGGAGGATAATACCCACACTAAAACCAGGAGGTCCGGTTATGAAGTATCGGCCAACAAGGCCATAAAAGCGACATGTATAACACCAGCCACTTAAACAGAAATACAGCCCAAAAGGCAACAGGGTGGGTGCTGGGTCTCCCAATTAGGAGCTAGAAGAAAAAGAATTTACGGTAAGTAAAAAAAATTCTCTTTCTTTTTCGCTCCATTGGGAGACCCAGACATTGGGATGTCCAAAAGCTATCCCTGGGTGGGAGAAGACCCAAAGCGTGGCAGCACTAATCACAGGTGAGCGACCGCCGCCTGAAGGATCCGTCTGTCCACATTAGCGTCTGCCGAGGCATAGGCATGAATTTGATAATGTTTCGTAAAGGTGTGTAGGCTGGACCAAGTGGCCAAATAGCTGGGGAGGAGGAGGGGCACCAGAGCTGCCAGCTGCACGGAAGAACAATGTAGGAGCGACCGGTGTATGAATCAGAGGTGCCAGGAACAGAAGCAACACGCAGATAAATCTTTACAGAAGAAGAACGGCACTCACCGGTTCAAGTCTGTGCTTTATTTAGGTACGCTATTCACACGGTGCAGGGAGGGAGAAGAGGCTAAGATGACGACGGCACCGTTTCGCGCTGCGTGCGCTTCAACGGGTCATATAAGCTAATGGAGGTATAGCTCGCCCCCTAAATAGGCGGAGTCTATAGCAAACAATGACGTCACCATTAACGAAATTAAAACTTTACAGAATCTTAAAATCATGATTCTCATAATCACCAAATGCAATAAACAATAGGACTTATTATGCAGAAATGAACAAACATGCATATTATACTTAGCATTTTAGATCTTAAACATGTTCCAATCAAAGCATGAGAAACTTCAGCTGTTTATGAAGGCTGCAGCGCTCAGTGAACAGACTGCATGAAACAGGTAACAAGTTCTTGTCAGATCCCAACAGAACTTGAAATACTTGGGAAAAGTAAATATATATATACTAGCTGTGAGCCCGATGCAAATGCATCGGGTGTCTAGAATATTTTTTTTTTTTTTTTAGATTTTCAAATAATAATCCAATATAGTAGATAGGAATTTTTTATTTTATTATTTATTTTGTTTTGTTTTTTTACTATTTTTATTATTATTAAATGTATTTATTATTTGTTATTTTATGAAAATTTATTTGTATTAAAATTATTTTATTTTATTTAAAAACCGCATCTGCGGCGCGGTTGCGGTAATCCCCATAGAAAGTATAGGGGGACTTGCGGCAGGTGCGGCAAAACCGCACTTGCCACACCTGCCGCAAGTCCCCTATACTTTCTAAGGGGATTACCGCAACCGCGCCGCAAGTGCTCGCACTCAGCCAGCGACTCGCAATGCGGCGTGGCCATTGCTCGCGCGTGGTGACGTCACAGCGTGACATAGCCACGGCGTTTTCGGGGTCCGACACAAAAAATGCCTACGGCAATTATATAGTAGATAGCTACTTTTTGGGGGAGTCCAATACTTTTTTTGGGGGGTCCAATACTTTTTGGGGGGGGTCCAATACTTATTGGGGCGCGTTCAATGCTTTTTGGGGTGCGTTCAATACTTATTGGGGCGCGTTCAATGCTTTTTGGGGCGCGTTCAATGCTTTTTGGGCCTGTTCAATACTTTTTGGGGGGCGTTCAATACTTATTGGGGTGTGTTCAATACTTTTTGGGGCGCGTTCAATACTTTTTGGGGCGCGTTCAATACTTATTGGGGCGCGTTCAATACTTTTTTGGGCGCGTTCAATACTTATTGGGGTGTGTTCAATACTTATTGGGACGCGTTCAATACTTATTGGGGTGCGTTCAATACTTTTTGTGGCGCGTTCAATACTTATTGGGGTGTGTTCAATACTTATTGGGACGCGTTCAATACTTTTTGTGGCGCGTTCAATACTTTTTGGGGCGCGTTCAATACTTATTGGGGTGCGTTCAATACTTTTTGGGGCGCGTTCAATACTTATTGGGGTGTGTTCAATACTTATTGGGGTGTGTTCAATACTTATTGGGACGCGTTCAATACTTTTTGGGGCGCGTTCAATACTTATTGTGACGCGTTCAATACTTTTTGGGGTGCGTTCAATACTTTTTGGGGCGCGTTAAATACTTATTGGGGTGCGTTCAATACTTTTTGGGGCGCGTTCAATACTTATTGGGGTGTGTTCAATACTTATTGGGGTGTGTTCAATACTTATTGGGACGCGTTCAATACTTTTTGGGGCGCGTTCAATACTTATTGTGACGCGTTCAATACTTATTGGGGTGTGTTCAATACTTTTTGGGGCGCGTTCAATACTTATTGGGGCGCGTTCAATACTTTTTGGGGCGCGTTCAATACTTTTTGGGGCGCGTTCAATACTTATTGGGGTGTGTTCAATACTTTTTGGGGCGCGTTCAATACTTATTGTGACGCGTTCAATACTTATTGGGGTGTGTTCAATACTTTTTGGGGCGCGTTCAATACTTATTGGGGCGCGTTCAATACTTTTTGGGGCGCGTTCAATACTTTTTGGGGCGCGTTCAATACTTATTGGGGTGTGTTCAATACTTTTTGGGGTGCGTTCAATACTTTTTGGGGCGCCTTCAATACTTATTGGGACGCGTTCAATACTTTTTGGGGCGCGTTCAATACTTATTGTGACGCGTTCAATACTTATTGGGGTGTGTTCAATACTTTTTGGGGCGCGTTCAATACTTATTGGGGCGCGTTCAATACTTTTTGGGGCGCGTTCAATACTTTTTGGGGCGCGTTCAATACTTATTGGGGTGTGTTCAATACTTTTTGGGGCGCGTTCAATACTTATTGTGACGCGTTCAATACTTATTGGGGTGTGTTCAATACTTTTTGGGGCGCCTTCAATACTTTTTGGGGCGCCTTCAATACTTATTGGGGTGCGTTCAATACTTTTTGGGGCGCGTTCAATACTTATTGGAGTGCGTTCAATACTTTTTGGGGCGCGTTCAATACTTATTGGGGTGTGTTCAATACTTTTTGGAGTGCTTTGCTGGGCTAAACCTGAATGGTGCACAGGGGGTTAATCACATGAGTGAAGATGTGCTGATTGACTCACTGGGTTGCAGCTGGGAGTGAGTAGGCTGGAACCTGCCAGGTGTCTGAGTGAGGAGAGGATGATTCAGAAGTTCAGAGCACTGGCATGTGAAGAGGTGCTGGAAGTGATCCGTCCTCAGTGGGTAAGTGATGGGAGCCTACCAGCTGATGTGTGCATGGCAGCCAGTGTCCAAGGGCCAGGCGGTCACAGCTGACTTTGGGACATTGAGGGGGGGGGGCTGTGCGGCCATTGGGGGGGGGTCTGTGCGGCCATTGGGGGGGGGTCTGTGCGGCCATTGGGGGGGGGTCTGTGCGGCCATTGGGGGGGGGGTCTGTGCGGCCATTGGGGGGGGGGGTTTGTGCGGCCATTGAGGGGGGGAAGGGGGGGTCTGTGCGGCCAGTAGTAGTAGTAGTAGTATTCATGATGATCTGTGATAGCGACTCGCAATGCTTGCACTACCCAGCGACTCGCAATAGATCCCCATTGAACGTATAGGGGGAGTTGCGGCAGCGACGCTCGCGCTACCTCAGCGGGATGATGATGATGATGATGATGATGATGATGATGATGATGATGATGATGATGATGATGATGATGATGATGATGATGATGATGATGATGATGATGATGATGATGATGATGATGATGATGATGATGATGATGATGATGATGATGATGATGATCCCCTTAGAAGGTATAGGGAGATATACTGTGGTAGCGACTCGCGAGGCTCGGCCACAAAGCTAGCGAGTTCCCGCTGAGGCTAGCGAGTCGCTACCTCAGCGGTACATCGCTAAAGTTGTGGCCGAGCCTCTGGTTCTATTTTCGGCCAACGACTCGCAATGGCCGCTTCGCGGCCATTGCTCGTACGTGGTGACGTCAGCGACTCGCAATGGCCGCTACGCGGCCAATGCTTCGCCGTGCTGACGTCACAGAGTGTGACATATCCACGGCACGTTGTCGGGGTCCGACACGAAAACGTCTTAGACAATTATATAGTAGATATATATATATATATATATATATATGTGTGTGTAAAGGAGCAAACGCCATGCCACACACTATAGCCAAAGGTCAGTCTATAAATTAAGGGTAATAATTAACATACACTATAATCCACAAAAGTTTTTTTGGGCATAGTCCGACTTATTACTGTATTAGCTATATACTCCAATAGTACGTGTGTAAAAACTGGCAAAACAACACTATAATCAGAAGGGATAATAGTGATAGTCATTTATCTCCAATTATACAGTCTGAATCACCTCGCATGCAGCAGACAAACATATGAAGTGAACTTAAAGTAATAGAAATATAAATGACCTATAGGGAGAGGATCGCAAAAATAAACAATGAAGACAAAATTTCACCAGTCACAATACCATTACAATAAACTAGCACAAATAATAAAGAGGAGAGAGGCAAAAATAGGAAAAAGAGCAACAAAGAAAATAAAGCATAACAAATATATTCAAAGGACACATAGCTGTGCAGATCATGCTACCAAGCAGGGTCATTCCATGTCAAGTGAACCAATGATTATTACCTCTATATTTTTAATTCTTTTGAGATTTTGTTACCGTATATACTCGCGTATAAGCAGAGTTTTTCAGCCCAAAAATTGGGCTGAAAAGTACCGTATATACTCGTGTATAAGCCGACTTTTTCAGCCCAAAAATTGGGCTGAAAAGTCCCCCCCTCGGCTTATACACGAGTCATATACGGTCATATAAGTGGGGGCTGTGTCCGGGAGCAGGAGGAGGCTGGAGGAGGTGGGGGAAGGCTGCAATATGAGCGGCTCGTGATGTGGAGCTGCTCATAACTTATTCATGATATGCACTGCATCCCCCGCCCATCCGCGGGGGGAGCAGTGCATATCCCATTACAGCCCCCCACGGGGTATACAGCCCCTCACCCCCATTCCCTCACAGTATGGCGCCCCCCCAATGCATGCTGCCGCTGCTGTGTACACTAAATACAGTGTTATTATCTCACCGGCCGGTCTCAGTGAATCCTCCCTCCTCCCTGCGTGTCATGTGACCGGGGCTCACGCCGATGACGTCACCGGCCGGTCACATGACACGCAGCCTCGCAGGGAGGAAGGAGGATTCACTGAGACCGGCCCGGTGAGATAACACTGTATTTAGTGTACAGCAGCAGCGGCAGCATGGAGCCTGGGGGCCTGTGCCCCCCCTGAGCCTGGGGGCCTGTGCCCCCCCCTGAGAGGCTGGGGGCCTGTGCCCCCCCTGAGAGGCTGGGGGCCTGTGCCCCCCCTGAGAGGCTGGGGGCCTGTGCCCCCCCTGAGAGGCTGGGGGCCTGTGCCCCCCCTGAGAGGCTGGGGGCCTGTGCCCCCCCTGAGCGGCTGGGGGCCTGTGCCCACCCTGAGAGGCTGGGGGCCTGTGCCCACCCTGAGAGGCTGGGGGCCTGTGCCCCCCCTGAGAGGCTGGGGGCCTATGCCCCCCCTGAGAGGCTGGGGGCCTATGCCCCCCCTGAGAGGCTGGGGGCCTGTGCGCCCTGTGCCCCCCGAGCGGCTGGGGGCCTGTGCCCCCCCTGAGAGGCTGGGGGCCTGTGCCCCCCTGAGAGGCTGGGGGCCTGTGCACCCCCCTGAGAGGCTGGGGGCCTGTGCACCCCCCTGAGAGGCTGGGGGCCTGTGCACCCTGTGCACCCCCCTGAGAGGCTGGGGGCCTGTGCACCCTGTGCACCCCCCTGAGAGGCTGGGGGCCTGTGCACCCTGTGCACCCCCCTGAGAGGCTGGGGGCCTGTGCACCCCCCTGAGAGGCTGGGGGCCTGTGCACCCCCCTGAGAGGCTGGGGGCCTGTGCACCCCCCTGAGAGGCTGGGGGCCTGTGCACCCCCCTGAGAGGCTGGGGGCCTGTGCACCCCCTGAGAGGCTGGGGGCCTGTGCACCCCCCTGAGAGGCTGGGGGCCTGTGCACCCCCCTGAGAGGCTGGGGGCCTGTGCACCCCCTGAGAGGCTGGGGGCCTGTGCACCCCCCTGAGAGGCTGGGGGCCTGTGCACCCCCCTGAGAGGCTGGGGGCCTGTGCACCCCCCTGAGAGGCTGGGGGCCTGTGCACCCCCCTGAGAGGCTGGGGGCCTGTGCACCCCCCTGAGAGGCTGGGGGCCTGTGCACCCCCCTGAGAGGCTGGGGGCCTGTGCACCCCCCTGAGAGGCTGGGGGCCTGTGCACCCCCCTGAGAGGCTGGGGGCCTGTGCACCCTGTGCACCCCCCTGAGAGGCTGGGGGCCTGTGCACCCCCCTGAGAGGCTGGGGGCCTGTGCACCCTGTGCACCCCCCTGAGAGGCTGGGGGCCTGTGCACCCTGTGCACCCCCCTGAGAGGCTGGGGGCCTGTGCACCCTGTGCACCCCCCTGAGAGGCTGGGGGCCTGTGCACCCTGTGCACCCCCCTGAGAGGCTGGGGGCCTGTGCACCCCCCTGAGAGGCTGGGGGCCTGTGCACCCCCCTGAGAGGCTGGGGGCCTGTGCCCCCCCCTGAGAGGCTGGGGGCCTGTGCCCCCTGTGCCTGGGGGCCTGTGCCCCCTGTGCCTGGGGGCCTGTTCCCCCTGTGCCTGGGGGCCTGTGCACCCTGTGCTTGGGGGCCTGTGCACCCTGTGCCTGGGGGCCTGTATACCCTGTGCTGGAGTCCACCCTCGGCTTATACGCGAGTCAATAAATTTTCCCAGTTTTTGGGGGCAAAAGTAGGGGGGTCGGCTTATACACGGGTCGGCTTATACACGAGTATATACGGTACCCCCCTCGGCTTATACGCGAGTCAGTGCTGTATACCGATGTATACATCGGTACATACCGATGTATACATCGGTATACAGCAGCCCCCGCATCCCCAGTAATCCAGGGCCCCCCCAGCGTCTCTCCGGTCACCTGAAAAGCAAACTATACTTATCAGTGTCCGCTGTCCGCGCCCGCTCGCCTCTGCCGTGACAGTGCCGTCTGCGATCCTCCTTCTTCATGCGGCGTCTTCCGGTTTCCTGTGCTCGTCGCAGGGAATGACGTCATTCCCTGCGACGAGCACAGGAAACCGGAAGACGCCGCATGAAGAAGGAGGATCGCAGACGGCACTGTCACGGCAGAGGCGAGCGGGCGCGGACAGCGGACACTGATAAGTATAGTTTGCTTTTCAGGTGACCGGAGAGACGCTGGGGGGGCCCTGGATTACTGGGGCCCTGTATACTACCGCTGGGGCTGCAATCTACTACCACTGGGGCTGTATATACTACCACTGGGGCTGTATATACTACCACTGGGGCTGTATATACCACTGGGGCTGTATATACTGCTGGGGCCCTGTATACTACCGCTGGGGCTGCAATCTACTACCACTGGGGCTGTATATACTACCACTGGGGCTGTATATACTACCACTGGGGCTGAATATACCTGTGGGGCTGCTGTATACTACACTGGGGCTGTATATACCTGTGGGGCTGCTGTATACTACCACTGGGGCTGTATATACCTGTGGGGCTGCTGTATACTACCACTGGGGCTGTATATACCTGTGGGGCTACTGTATACTACACTGGGGCTGTATATACCTCTGGGGCTGCTGTATACTACACTGGGGCTGTATATACCTCTGGGGCTGCTGTATACTACCACTGGGGCTGTATATACCTGTGGGGCTGCTGTATACTACCACTGGGGCTGTATATACCTCTGGGGCTGCTGGATGCTACCACTGGGGCTGTATATACCTGTGGGGCTGCTGTATACTACCACTGGGGCTGTATATACCTCTGGGGCTGCTGTATACTACCACTGGGGCTGTATATACTTCTGGGGCTGCTGTATACTACCACTGGGGCTGTATATACCTCTGGGGCTGCTGGATGCTACCACTGGGGCTATATATACCTCTGGGGCTGCTGTATACTACCAATGGGGCTGTATATACCTCTGAGGCTGCTGTATACTACCTCTGGGGCAGCTGTATACTACCACTGGGGCTGCTGTATACTACCACTGGGGCTGCTGTATACTACCACTGGGGCTGCTGTATACTACCACTGGGGCTGCTGTATACTACCACTGGGGCTGCTGTATACTACCACTGGGGCTGCTGTATACTACCACTGGGGCTGCTGTATACTACCACTGGGGCTGCTGTATACTACCACTGGGGCTGCTGTATACTACCTCTGGGGCTGCTGTATACTAACTACTGGAGCTGCTGCTGTATATACCACTGGGGCTGCTGCTGTATACTACCACTGGGGAGGCTGCTGTATACTACCATTGGGGGGCCTGTATACCACACTGCTGGGGGCTGTATACCTGTGCTGGAGTCCACCCTCGGCTTATACACGAGTCAATAGGTTTTCCCAGGTTTTGGGGGCAAAAGTAGGGGGGTCGGCTTATACACGGGTCGGCTTATACACGAGTATATACGGTATTTGATAATAGCATGTCAGACAATGCAAAATGTGAAGAGAAAAATTTTTTGAAAAATTTATTTTTTTTAAAAATGATTTTCAAAGTTCGGAAAAAGTGCGAATTTCGCTGTTGCCTGCCTTTACATTTCTCCTCATAACTCAGGCTAGGAATAAGATAGAGAGACAAAATAAACACCATTCTACTCAGAACTATACAGGCTTTCACCAGATATGTCACAAGAGGATCTTTGTTAATATTTTACCCATGTGATCGCAAGCGCAAAACTTTAAAACGTATTTCCGAAAAATTGGCGCGCTTTAAATATTTCAAAAACTGCCCATGTGTCTGCTTTGCTCTTAGCCACATCTGTACCAAATGTCAAGTTGGGATCGCAATGGGATCATATTTTAACATATTTTACTATTAATAGCGTCAATGGGTCATTCCATATCAAGTGATCTAAATATGAATATTTTTTTTTACCTGACGTCTTTAGATTTTTTTTTTTTTTTTCCCTTTATGAAGTACTACTTTAGTTAATTACAAATTAAAAGTTTGAAATTTTTTTCTTCATCAGTTAATTTTTTACAGATTTTTAAAGTTTAAAAAAAGGGTGAATTTTGGCCTGGTATGACTTTACATTTTTTTATCTCGGGCTAGAAATAAGATAGAGAAACAAAATAAACACCATTCTACTCAGAACTGTCCAGGCTTTCACCAGATATGTCACAAGAGTATATTTGTTAATTTTAATTTTTTACCCATGCGAATGCAAACGCAACATTTTGAAACGCATTTCCGAAAAAACGTTTTAATACAAATTTTCCAAAACTGCCCATGTGTCTTTTATGCTCTTAGCCACATCTGTACCAAATTTCAAGTTGGGATCGTGATGGGATCATATTTTAAAATATTTAACTATGGTTAATCTAATTTTTATTAAATTTTGAAAAAACATATGAAAGACATACATTCAATCTTTTAACAAAATCTTGAGACATATAAAATATACAAAAAGAGAATTCACAAAGTTATTAGTAACTTTAAGATACGCTGCAAATTTACTTTTGCGCTTATCTCTGGTGCAATATATACTACAATCTAAATATAATTCCAAACACTCAAGTATACAACCTTTCTCAGGGTTTTGAGATGTTCTGATGTCAAGGGGACAAGCAGCCCCAGCAGAATGATTTTTATCACTTGGCCCCTTCTAACAGGTTGACCACGTAAGTGGGTCATTACCCGTTGAGGCCTAGTTGGAATAGTCTATCGACTGGTGTACCGGAAAGGAAGGCCGAAATATTAATGATCTACTCACAGCTCAGAGTTTCCGATACCTGTCTAATGTTCACTAGAATTCTGAAGGTATAGGTATAGAAAGGAAATACCTAGACTGAATGTATCAGATGGGAAGAAAAGAGAGATAGAAAAGAAGAGAGAGAGAAGAGAAACAAAAACCATTAGAAAAAGTTATACTGGGAAAGAAAAGCCACGTAAGAAAAAAAGAAAAAAAGGAGGGGGGGGGACGGGTGAGGTATGGGAAGGAGAAAGGGTACTCATCCCACTGGCTCCCCATCAGCCAGAGGTCAAGCCATATTATCTGTGCTGGAAAAGATACTCCTAAATTCTGCAGAGTCGTGAAAAAGAATCCATTCAACCCAAATCCCTAAGAATTTGTTCCGAGATCCCGACGCATCAGCTGCGAGCTCCTCCATTCGATATATGTCCATCAATTCTTTGAACCAATCAAGTAGAGATGGAGCCCGGCTTGATTTCCAGAACCTCGGGATCACAGCACGAGCAGCCGAGATGCAAAAGCGGAGAATATCCCTCTTCTGTAGCCCAATAGGACCTGGAAAAATGGATAACATTGCCGATTCTGGACAGCATTCGGCTTGTTTACCTGTTATCCGGGCGTATGCATTGAACACCTCAGACCAGAACCGCCGGATTTTCCCACAACTCCACCAAATGTGTATCATTGTACCCTTCTCTTCCCCACAGCGCCAGCAGGTATCAGGGGTTCCAGGGAACATGTTCCGGAGTGTCGTCGGGCACAAGTACCATCTAGTGAGCAGCTTATAGCTTCTTTCTTGTGCAGAACAAGCGCTAGCTAGTGAGTGAGTAAATATAAAGCATTTCTGCCAATTAGCTTCTGAAATGCTACACCCCAATTCCCTCTCCCAAGCACGTTGGAAGTAAAGGGTGCCCTGCTCTCTCATGGACCCTAAGGCCTGGTATAGAACTGATATTTTGCGCCTCGGTGGAGCCTCCAGTTGGAATAACCTCTCCAATACGTTGGGCGTCAATCTTACCCTGCAAGAGTGGTCAGCTGAATATAAGTATGCTCTGTATTGGAGAAATTCGAATCACTTAAGAGGTCTCGTAGGTTCTTTGAGTTGTAGCTCTGCCATCGGGGGCAAACCACCACAGGACAGAGTCTGTCCTACTCGGGTGTCATCCACAATCCGCCAACATAAAAATCTCTGCCTGTCAAATCTGGGTGGGAAAGATGGGTTGGGAAAAAAGCCGAGTCAAAGGGCTAAGTCTGTCGTTTAAGCGGAGGGTTTTCGTCACTAGGTGCCATACCTTCAAGGTGTTTCTGGTCATGTCTGTCAAAGGTACTAGGTCTGTGGAGTCTTTAGGGGAAATCCAAAGCAGGTGTTTCAGCGGAATCCCCAAACCCTCTTGCTCCACCCCTACCCATTTCTTGGAGGACGCATGATAATGCCAATCTAGAGCTCTAACAAGAGAGGAAGCCACAAAGTACGCTCGTATGTTGGGTAGTCCAACCCCTCCTCTGGTCTTGGGCAAGGATAGGATATTCATTCGCAATCTGGACCTCTTGCCCCCCCAGACAAATCTAAGGATCATGGATTGCATTTTGGAGAGGAAGCCTCTATCCAATAGAACAGGAACTGTCTGAAAAGTATATAAGAGTCGGGGCAAGACATCCATCTTGACTACGTTTATTCTCCCGAACCAGGATAGCTTTAATTGTCTATAGGAGGTAAATGCCGATTCCGCGTTAGTCAAAAGGGGTTGATAATTTAAATTGAATATTTGTTTAAGATCTTTTGGTATAAGGACTCCCAAGTACTTAATGGCTTCTACTTTCCATTTAAATGGGAACTGTTTAGATAGATGAGAAACCAATTCTCCAGGCAAAGAAATATTGAGTGCCTCGGTTTTGGAGCAATTCACTTTAAAGTTGCTCAATTGTCCGAACCGTTCAAACTCCATTAAGACCGAAGGGATGGAGACCAGGGGCTGGGAGATGTAAAGTAGCAGGTCATCTGCAAATAAGGCTAATTTGTGATGACTGTCCCAGCTTGACCCCATGGACGCATTCATTGGACCTAAGTGCAAAATATTTAACTATTATAGTGTCGATTCAAAAATCACCAAGAACACAATCAGTCATTTTTTCACAATTGCCTGTCAATAGTTTGAATTTGATATAAAGAAACATAGTCTTGTAACATCTCAAATAAAAGCTGTTACCGTTCTGAGTAAAATTATGCCTCTCCCACTTCATTATCTTATTTCTAGCCTGAGATAAAAAAAAATGTAAAGTCATACCAGGCCAAAATTCACCCTTTTTTTAAACTTTAAAAATCTGTAAAAAATTAACTGATGAAGAAAAAAATTCTAAACTTTTAATTTGTAATTAACTAAAGTAGTACTTCATAAAGGGAAAAAAAAAAAAAAAAAATCTAAAGACGTCAGGTAAAAAAAAATATTCATATTTAGATCACTTGATATGGAATGACCCATTGACTCTATTACTAGTAAAATATGTTAAAATATGATCCCATTGCGATCCCAACTTGAAATTTGGTACAAATGTGGCTAAGAGCAAAGCAGACACATGGGCAGTTTTTGAAATATTTAAAGCGCGCCGATTTTTCAGAAATGCGTTTTCAAGTTTTGCGCTTGCGATCACATGGGTAAAATATTAACAAAGATCCTCTTGTGACATATCTGATGAAAGCCTGGACAGTTCTGAGTAGATTGGTGTTTATTTTGTTTCTCTTGTTTCTCTATCTTATTTCTAGCCCGAGATATGATAGAAAATGTAAAGCCATACCAGGCCAAAATTCGCACTTTTTTAAAACTTTAAAAATCTGTAAAAAATTAACTGATAAAGAAAAAAATTCAAAACTTTTTTTTTTGTAATTGGATAAAGTTGTTCTTCATATAGAAAAAAAATTAAAAAAATCTGAGGACGTCAGGGAAAAAAAATATTCATTTTTGGATCACTTGACATGGAATGACCCAGCATAGTCCGGATTATCGAAGCAAGTAAAAAAAAAATATTCGTCCAAGACTGCTTCATAAAAGAAGCTACATTCAATAAGAATGAGGAAACAGGGCGGAAGCTCAGACCTAACCTCAAAGCAACACAGCCATATCGATTTTATCATTTAACCCTGCAGCACCTAAGGCATTGGAATTCAAAATCCAATTAGCCTCAGTCTGCAGGAGTTTCTAAAGCGGCCGTCACACGCACAGATATCTCTTGCGATATTGTAAGCGATCACGTGCACGCGCGATCGCTTACAATATCGCTCACATCGCTGGTGAGATGTCACACAGACAGACTCACCAGCGATGTGGATCCTCGACTCGCTGGTTACTATGGTACACATCGGGTTACTAGGCGCCGCGCATCGCTTAGTAACCCGACGTGTACCATAGTTACCATCTCCCAGCATAGGCTCTGCCGCTGGGAGATTGCTCATCGTGGTGTTATACACCACGATGAGGCAGATCGTGAAATCGCTAATCGCCAGATCTGAGCTCCGGAGCTCAGATCACGATTTTGCGATTTCATCAATCATCGCTCATCGTATCTTGCCGTCACACGCAGAGACATCGTTGACGCGATGTTAAATCGGGCGCGTTCTAGCGATATCTTTCTAGATATCGTAGCATGTGACGGCCGCCTTTATGGAGATCTCCTCCTTTCATTGAGGAGAAGACCCTTTCAATGCCAGCAAACCTCAACACCCTCGGGTCGCCGTTACGGCATTCCCGAATGTGCTGAATTAATCTTGGGGATCCCTTTCCGTGAGTATAGAGTTGAAATGTTCCCTAACTCTGATACACATGGCACGGATAGTCTTACCAATGTAATATCTTTTACAGGGACACCACAAAATGTATACAACTCACTTATTGTTACAATTTATAAAAGCATGAGTTTTATTTATATATCCCCCAATATTAACTGTAGGGCCTGTCACCAGGAATTGGCACCAATTGCAGTGCCCACATTTGAAATTTCCGATTACGGTGTTCAAATTTAACCAGGTGTTATTTTGCTGGGGGTTTTTTAGTCGCTTTTTAACTAGCAAATCACTAATATTTTTACTCCTTCTATAAGTAACCAATAATTGTGGGGATACTTGCGCAAAGGCTTTATCATTTTCGACTATATGCCAGTGACGTTTAACGGCAGCTCTAATGATATTAAACATAGGGCCATATTTAAAGTTGAAATGAAATTTCCTTGATGACTTCTGTGCTGTTATTAGTACTAGTATTTTTTACTTCAAATGAATACTGATCAGCCCTTTCTCTAGCTTTCCTCAAAATGGAAGAAGGATAGCCCCTGTGGGTCAGATTCTCGACAAGTGTGTCAGCCTGAGACTCAAAGCCTGAAGTAGTATTATTCAGGCGTCGAATCCGTAACAATTGGCTGAAGGGTAGAGCTGCTTTAGTATGTTCAGGGTGTGCACTATTAAAATGCAATATAGAATTAGTAGCCGTGCTTCTCTTAAACATAGACCTAACGAGACCTTTCTCTGTGAGTTCCAATTTGATATCTAGAAATTCAAGACTAGATCCTCCAAAATTACTCGTAAAGAACATGTTGAAGCTATTCTTATTTAGATAATCAATAAAACTCTTGAAGACACATTCATCACCTTCCCAGACCACTAAGACATCATCGACGTAACGAATATAATATTTGATGTTAGACAAGAAGGGGTTATCCTCTGTATAGATATATTGATCCTCAAATGCTGCCAGAAACAAATTAGCGAGGGTACATGCGACAGGCGTACCCATCGCAGTACCCTCATTTTGAACAAACCACTGATCAAGAAAACTAAATGCATTATTTTCAAGTATGAAACTCAGAGCATCAGTAATGAAATCAATAACATCACTATCTACTTTGTTTCATCAATAATTTTCTGATAACACTAACGGCCAAAGATTGGGGAATTCTGGTGTATAAGCTTTCAATGTCTACGGAAGCCAATTTCATAGCAGCATTCCAAGGGATATGATCTACTGATCTAGCAAGATCAAAAGAATCCTTTACTAAAGAAGGCACTGAATCCAAATAGGGGTGGAGGAACCAATCTAAATATTTAGACAAAGGCTCAGTGGGAGAGCCTACTGCAGATACAATAGGCCTAAAGCGTACAACAGAGCAAGGAACAGTAATAGGCAGGAACTGCTATACTCGGTCAGGGAAAGGCAAGGTGATCAGAAAGTACGAATGATTACACAATACCATTCAAATTGGGAAAAAATGCAGGAATGCTTGACCAAATTTTGGCCCCTCTTGATGACGGATCCAATCCTGCAACAGTATCTCACTCCAAGACCTACGGTTGTGGCACGTAGAACTAAAAATATTAAGGATATCCTAGTACGAAGCCACTGCGATAAGAGTGACCAGAGTTTTTTACCCTTTGGGAACCGGCGTGGTGGCCAAAGGGGTTGTAAACCATGTGGGAACTGTATTGCCTGCCCAAATGTAGAGAGGGCCCAACATTTTTTGTCTTCGGACGGCTCTAAACAGTTCAAAATAACCCAACAGATCGATTGCTCTACTAAAGCTGTTGTTTATTACGCGACATGCCCCTGCTCCAAAATTTACGTAGGCCTTGCCACAAGATCTATGAAGGTGAGGGTACGGGAGCATGTTTTGAGTATTATTGCAGCAAAGGTAGAAAAGGAGGAAGAGATTGAGGTACTTAGGACAATACCGAAGCACTTTAAATTATTCCACAACTGTGATCCATCTGGTTTTAGAGTAAAAGGGATTGACAGGATAGCACTTGGGGTACGAGGAGGCAATGTGAGTCAGCTCCTTGCACAGTGTGAGACAAAGTGGATCTGGACATTAGATACGATTCACCCCAAAGGGCTCAATGAAAATATCAGTTTCGTCCCATTCCTCTGAAGAATTCCCTTATCTGAACTCTGAATATGCTCTCTTTTTATAAGTAGTATTGATTATTTTTATTTAATTTTTATTGTATTTTTATGTAGACTTTCACCATTAAAGTTTTTATGAGTAATTTTTCTTTATTTATTATTAATTTTTTGATTATTAAATTGTGATATTAATTTGTCTCTTTTTTCATGTTACTTTTTAGTATTGGGATACTGTGACATTGCGATTTTCTATATTGCCGCAGGAGAGATCTTTGAGAAGATGTGTCTTGTTTCCCACCTGAATGCAAGAATATATTATTGGAAGAATATCATTACTCTCTCTTACTCCTTGATATTTAATGTCATAGTAGTGGGAAAGGAGAAATGTTTCTCTATTAAATGTATATGCATTCCTGTTGTGGTGTTAGGTGTCCTAGTATAAGATATTTAATGTATGACAGCCCGGTATATGCATATGTTTTATATACTGTCTATTTATAAATTAATACACTGTATTTACTTTATCTTTGAATTTGAGCAAGTATTCACAATATGTCAGTTTGCGATATAGATAACTACCCCTGTGCCATTCATATATCGCCCGCTCTTTGCAGCTATGTCCGTGTTCTGTTATGTAATAAGTCCGTGGGAAGACCTGGTGCGCATGCTCGGGGCGGCGCCTTAGGAGAGGACCAGCCGCGCGTCAATCACAGTGAACACCGGGATTCCGATGACGACTTCGGGTCATTCCATGTCAAGTGATCCAAAAATGAATATTTTTTTTCCCTGACGTCCTCAGATTTTTAAAAAAATTTTTCTATCTGAAGAACAACTTTATCTAATTACAAAAAAAAAGTTTTGAATTTTTTTCTTTATCTGTTAATTTTTTACAGATTTTTAAAGTTTTAAAAAAGTGCGAATTTTGGCCTGGTATGGCTTTACATTTTCTATCATATCTCGGGCTAGAAATAAGATAGAGAAACAAAATAAACACCAATCTACTCAGAACTGTCCAGGCTTTCATCAGATATGTCACAAGAGGATATTTGTTAATATTTTACACATGTGATCGCAAGCGCAAAACTTTAAAACGCATTTCCGAAAAATCGGCGCGCTTTAAATATTTCAAAAACTGCCCATGTGTCTGCTGTGCTCTTAGCCACATCTGTACCAAATTTCAAGTTGGGATCGCAATGGGATCATATTTTAACATATTTTACTAGTAAGAGTGTCAATGGGTCATTCCATATCAAGTGATCTAAATATGAATATTTTTTTTTACCTGACGTCTTTAGATTTTTTTTTTTTTTTTCCTTTATGAAGTACTACTTTAGTTAATTACAAATTAAAAGTTTGGAATTTTTTTTCTTCATCAGTTAATTTTTTACAGATTTTTAAAGTTTAAAAAAAGGGTGAATTTTGGCCTGGTACGACTTTAAATTTTTTTATCTCAGGCTAGAAATAAGATAATGAAGTGGGAGAGGCATCATTTTACTCAGAACGGTAACAGCTTTCATTTGAGATGTTACAAGACTATGTTTCTTTATATCAAATTCAAACTATTGACGGGCAATTGTGAAAAAATGACTGATTGTGTTCTTGGTGACTTTTGAATTGACACTATAATAGTTAAATATTTTGCACTTAGGTCCAATGAATGCGTCCATGGGGTCAAGCTGGGACAGAGTCATCACAAATTAGCCTTATTTGCAGATGACCTGCTACTTTACATCTCCCAGCCCCTGGTCTCCATCCCTTCGGTCTTAATGGAGTTTGAACGGTTCGGACAATTGAGCAACTTTAAAGTGAATTGCTCCAAAACCGAGGCACTCAATATTTCTTTGCCTGGAGAATTGGTTTCTCATCTATCTAAACAGTTCCCATTTAAATGGAAAGTAGAAGCCATTAAGTACTTGGGAGTCCTTATACCAAAAGATCTTAAACAAATATTCAATTTAAATTATCAACCCCTTTTGACTAACGCGGAATCGGCATTTACCTCCTATAGACAATTAAAGCTATCCTGGTTCGGGAGAATAAACGTAGTCAAGATGGATGTCTTGCCCCGACTCTTATATACTTTTCAGACAGTTCCTGTTCTATTGGATAGAGGTTTCCTCTCCAAAATGCAATCTATGATCCTTAGATTTGTCTGGGGGGGCAAGAGGTCCAGATTGCGAATGAATATCCTATCCTTGCCCGAGACCAGAGGAGGGGTTGGACTACCCAACATACGAGCATACTTTGAGGCTTCCTCTCTTGTTAGAGCTCTAGATTGGCATTATCATGCGTCCTCCAAGAAATGGGTAGGGGTGGAGCAAGAGGGTTTGGGGATTCCGCTGAAACACCTGCTTTGGATTTCCCCTAAAGACTCCACAGACCTAGTACCTTTGACAGACATGACCAGAAACACCTTGAAGGTATGGCACCTAGTGACGAAAACCCTCCGCTTAAACGACAGACTTAGCCCTTTGACTCCCCTTTTTTCCAACCCATCTTTCCCACCCAGATTTGACAGGCAGAGATTTTTATGTTGGCGGATTGTGGATGACACCCGAGTAGGACAGACTCTGTCCAGTGGTGGTTTGCCCCCGATGGCAGAGCTACAACTCAAAGAACCTACGAGACCTCTTAAGTGATTCGAATTTCTCCAATACAGAGCATACTTATATTCAGCTGACCACTCTTGCAGGGTAAGATTGACGCCCAACGTATTGGAGAGGTTATTCCAACTGGAGGCTCCACCGAGGCGCAAAATATCAGTTCTATACCAGGCCTTAGGGTCCATGAGAGAGCAGGGCACCCTTTACTTCCAACGTGCTTGGGAGAGGGAATTGGGGTGTAGCATTTCAGAAGCTAATTGGCAGAAATGCTTTATATTTACTCACTCACTAGCTAGCGCTTGTTCTGCACAAGAAAGAAGCTATAAGCTGCTCACTAGATGGTACTTGTGCCCGACGACACTCCGGAACATGTTCCCTGGAACCCCTGATACCTGCTGGCGCTGTGGGGAAGAGAAGGGTACAATGATACATATTTGGTGGAGTTGTGGGGAAATCCGGCGGTTCTGGTCTGAGGTTTTCAATGCATACGCCCGGATAACAGGTAAAGAAGCCGAATGCTGCCCAGAATCGGCAATGTTATCCATTTTTCCAGGTCCTATTGGGCTACAGAAGAGGGATATTCTCCGCTTTTGCATCTCGGCTGCTCGTGCTGTGATCCCGAGGTTCTGGAAATCAAGCCGGGCTCCATCTCTACTTGATTGGTTCAAAGAATTGATGGACACATATCGAATGGAGGAGCTCGCAGCTGATGCGTCGGGATCTCGGAACAAATTCTTAGGGATTTGGGTTGAATGAATTCTTTTTCACGACTCTGCAGAATTTAGGAGTATCTTTTCCAGTACAGATAATATGGCTCGACCTCTGGCTGATGGGGAGCCAGTGGGATGAGTACCCTTTCTCCTTCCCATACCTCACCCGTCCCCCCCCCTCCTTTTTTTCTTACGTGGCTTTTCTTTCCCAGTATAACTTTTTCTAATGGTTTTTGTTTCTCTTCTCTCTCTCTCTTCTTTTCTATCTCTCTTTTCTTCCCATCTGATACATTCAGTCTAGGTATTTCCTTTCTACGCCTATACCTTCAGAATTCTAGTGAACATTAGACAGGTATCGAAAACTCTGAGCTGTGAGTAGATCATTAATATTTCGGCCTTCCTTTCCGGTACACCAGTCGATAGACTATTCCAACTAGGCCTCAACGGGTAATGACCCACTTACGTGGTCAACCTGTTAGAAGGGGCCAAGTGATAAAAATCATTCTGCTGGGGCTGCTTGTCCCCTTGACATCAGAACATCTCAAAACCCTGAGAAAGGTTGTATACTTGAGTGTTTGGAATTATATTTAGATTGTAGTATATATTGCACCAGAGATAAGCGCAAAAGTAAATTTGCAGCTTATCTTAAAGTTACTAATAACTTTGTGAATTCTCTTTTTGTATATTTTATATGTCTCAAGATTTTGTTAAAAGATTGAATGTATGTCTTTCATATGTTTTTTCAAAATTTAATAAAAATGAGATTAACCATAGTTAAATATTTTAAAATATGATCCCATCACGATCCCAACTTGAAATTTGGTACAGATGTGGCTAAGAGCATAAAAGACACATGGGCAGTTTTGGAAAATTTTTATTAAAATGTTTTTTTCGGAAATGCGTTTCAAAATGTTGCGTTTGCATTCGCATAGGTAAAAAATTAAAATTAACAAATATACTCTTGTGACATATCTGGTGAAAGCCTGGACAGTTCTGAGTAGAATGGTGTTTATTTTGTTTCTCTATCTTATTTCTAGCCCGAGATAAAAAAAATTTAAAGTCGTACCAGGCCAAAATTCACCCTTTTTTTAAACTTTAAAAATCTGTAAAAAATTAACTGATGAAGAAAAAAATTCCAAACTTTTAATTTGTAATTAACTAAAGTAGTACTTCATAAAGGAAAAAAAAAAAAAAAAATCTAAAGACGTCAGGTAAAAAAAATATTCATATTTAGATCACTTGATATGGAATGACCCATTGACGCTATTAATAGTAAAATATGTTAAAATATGATCCCATTGCGATCCCAACTTGAAATTTGGTACAGATGTGGCTAAGAGCAAAGCAGACACATGGGCAGTTTTTGAAATATTTAAAGCGCGCCGATTTTTCGGAAATACGTTTTAAAGTTTTGCGCTTGCGATCACATGGGTAAAATATTAACAAAGATCCTCTTGTGACATATCTGGTGAAAGCCTGTATAGTTCTGAGTAGAATGGTGTTTATTTTGTCTCTCTATCTTATTCCTAGCCTTAGTTATGAGGAGAAACGTAAAGGCAGGCAACAGCGAAATTCACACTTTTTCCGAACTTTGAAAATCATTTAAAAAAAAAAATAAATTTTTTAAAAATTTTTTCTCTTCACATTTTGCATTGTCTGACATGCTATTATCAAATAACAAAATCTCAAAAGAATTAAAAATATAGAGGTAATAATCATTGGTTCACTTGACATGGAATGACCCCTTCCGCCGACTGGGCGGATATTTGTCCTCGGATCCACGGCAACCACTATGACGCGCTGAGGTGGTCGGATCCAGACGCAGGACGCCTTAAGGTTACCATGGTGATTGAGACGCTTTATGGGCGCAACCATGTTGTTTTTCCACCTCCACAGAATAATGAACACTGATTTCGGTCAGCTGTTTCAGGGGGCGGGTGCGGTGTGGCTGGTTCAGGGATAGGTCATTCCACACTATATAATGGTGGAAGTTGGGAGCTGTATTCACTCCTGGATGAAGGCGTAGGCCGAAACGTGCATGTAGAGTGCAGCAGAGTCTGTAGATACACCAGGTAATCACCTTTCAGATTGATTTTCACTGTTTGATCTTAGTTTATTGTCACTGTTTCTGTGGTCTCCTATGTGAGAGATAGGTGACTAATAGAAATTTATTGGTTATTTCACTATCACTTCTTCTGTCTCCTATGTGAGAGATAGGTGACTAATGGAAACTTATTGAATTTTTTGACACTTGTTTAGGAGTTGTGATTTTTTTAGTTTTTTATATTACACAAGAAGATCACGGGTTTTCCTAGTTTATAGGGTGCTGTCTATGGATTTTATAATTATTTTTATAATTAATATATAATTGTATGTAACACTACTTTGTGTACTTTGTCTGAAAAAACCTTATTTATATGTAAACTTTTTTTAAACCACCTGAATAATAAATTTGTATACGTTTTTGCATAAAATCACCGTGTTTTTCTGATATAGATACAATAGGCCTGCCAGGGGGCTTCTCTCGTTTTTGTGGATCTTGGGCAAATAATACCAATGCGGCTTAGTGGGATGTACAGGGAACAGTTTCTCAGCCTCAGTCAGTGTAAGAACATTTTTTTCAACATACTGTCTTAACAAAGATTTAAATTTTTTAGAGAATTTTTCAGTAGGATCTGACATTAAAGATAAATAAGTATTAGACTGACTTAATTGTCTATTTGCTTCTCTGACATATGCTGAGCGAGGAAGAAGCACAATACTGCCTCCTTTATCAGCTTTCCTGAACACAGTATCATTCCACTGCCGCATTTCAATTAAGGCTGGTTTCACATAACGTTTTTGTGCCTGTCAGTGGGATCCGACTTTGAAGGGGGATCCCACGGACAGGCACGGATCCATACGGATCCCTGCAATCGGATGGCAAATAGCCATCCGTTCTGCAGGATCCGTGTGGATCCTGCGGTCCCCTGTCTCTCCCTACTCCTGCCTCCTCCATCTTCTTCCCTCTCCTATTCTATATGATGTGCCCCCGCTATTCTATCTGTGACCCCTCTTCTCTATCCTCATCTATCCCTATCCTGTCCCCTGTCCTCTCCCTGGGTGTAAAAAAATAAAAAATCTCCTCCGGGAGTATACATCATCTGTCACCGGCTCCAACGCTGCAGCACGATCAGGACTGAAGAGCCTGTGATGATGTAAGAGACCCGGTCAGCTGACGAGTCATGTGACTCTGACATCACAGGTCCTTTAGCCCTGATCGTGTGCAGCGTTGGAGCCGGGTGACAGGTGATGTATGCTCCCGGAGGAGTTTTTTTTATTTTTTTTTACACCCAGGGAGAGGACAGGGGACAGGATAGGGATAGAGGAGGATAGAGAAGAGGGGTCACAGCAAAGAATAGCGGGGGCACAGCATATAGAATAGGAGAGGGCAGAAGATGGAGGAGCAGAGCAGGGAAAGACAGGGAGATACGGAGCCGACATCGGATCCGAGGTGAGCTCGGATCCGATGTCTATAGGCTCCCATGCTGTGGGCCCTCGGATCAGCCTCGGATCAGCAGTGATCCGAGGCTGTCCGATGTGAGTCACGGACACAAAATCGTAGTAGGCTACGATTTTGTGCCCGTGATTACATCGGATGGGATCGGATGGTGCCAAAATCGGATGCCAATAGTGGCACATCCGATCCCATCCGATTCCCATAGGGGAACATGGGGTCCGATCTCGGATCCGATTGTATCCGTTTCAAACGGAAACGGTGCCGTCGTCATCTTAGCCTCTTCTCCCTCCCTGCACCGTGTGAATAGCGTACCTAAATAAAGCACAGACTTGAACCGGTGAGTGCCGTTCTTCTTCTGTAAAGAACCAAGTGGCCGCCTGACACACCTGTTGAGCTGTAGCCTGGTGACGCAGAGCCCACGAGGCACCCACAGCTCTTGTCGAATGCGCCTTAATCCCCGCAGGTAAGGGCGTTCCAGAGGAGAGGTAGGCCTCCTGGATAGGAGCCTTGATCCACCGAGCCAAAGACGACTTGGAGGCAAGCGATCCTTTTTTCTGGCCTGTTGTGAGAACGAACGAGGCGTCCGCACGGCGAAAGAATCCGTGCGAGAGACATAAATCCTGACAGCCCTGACCAGGTCCAAGGTATGCAGAGACTTCTCATACTGGTGAACAGGATTAGGACAAAAAGACGGTAGGACAATGTCTTGATTAAGGTGAAACGGGGAAAGCACCTTAGGTAAGAACTCGGCCACAGGTCGAAGCACCACCTTATCCTGGTGAATCACCAGGAAAGGAGACTTGCACAACAGGGCTGCCAGTTCTGAAACTCTCCGAAGAGAGGTAATGGCCACCAGAAAAGCAACTTTCGGGGAAAGTCTGGAGAGAGACACTTCCCTTAGGGGTTCGAAAGGCGGCTTCTGTAACGCCGCCAGGACCAAGTTAAGGTCCCAGGGGTCCAAGGGACATCTGTAGGGAGGAACGATGTGACTTGCCCCTTGCACAAATGTCTTCACCTGAGGGAGGTTAGCCAGACGTTTGTTGAACAGCACAGAAAGTGCGCAAATTTGCCCTTTGAGGGAGCTGAGGGCCAAACCCTTATCTAACCCTGATTGCAGGAAGGCAAGAAGGGTCTCAAGAGAGAAAGGCCAAGGAGAACTTCCCTTGATACGGCACCAAGAAAAGAAGATGATCTTCCAAACCCTGCGGTAAATCTTCACTGATGCAGGTTTCCTGGCTTGTCTCATTGTGGCGGCTACTTCAGAAGAAAAGCCGCAAGATGTTAGCAACCAGTCTTCAAGGGCCACAAAGTCAGGCTGAGGGCCGCGGAATTGTGGTGGAAGAACGGACCTTGCGACAAGAGGTCTGGCCGGGTCAGGAGTTTCCACAGATCCCCCGCCGTGAGCTGTAACAGGTCCGGATACCAGGCCCTCCTGGGCCAGTCTGGGGCGATGAGCAGGGCTTGTCGACATTCTGCTCTGATCTTCCGTAGAACTCTGGGCAACAGAGGCAAGGGAGGGAAGACATAAGGAAGGCGAAACGGACCAGTCTTGGACCAGAGCGTCCGCCCCCACTGCCTGGCGGTCCCGGGAGCGAGACATGAAGACCAGAACCATGTGGTTCAACCGAGAGGCCATCAAGTCCACATCCGGAGTTCCCCATCTGTCGCAGATGTACTGAAAGACGTCTGGGTGGAGTGCCCATTCGCCTGCATCCATACCTTAACGACTTAGTCGGCCTCCCAATTGTCCACCCAGGGATGTGGACTGCCGAGATGGACAAGTCGTTGTCCTCGACCCAATGCAGGATGCGCTGGACTTCCGACAAGGCTTGAGAACTTCGAGTGCCTCCCTGGTGGTTGATATAAGCGACCGCGGTCGCGTTGTCGGATTGTATCCGAATCTGATTCCCCGCCAGGAATCTCTGAAAGGCCAGCAGAGCCAAGTAAATGGCCTGAATTTCCAGGACATTGATCTGAAGGGTGGATTCCTGCTCCGCCCAGGTGCCCTGAGCCCTGTGATGGAGAAACACGGCACCCCAACCCGAGAGACTGGCGTCTGTGGTCACAACCAACCAAGAGGGGGGCAGAAAGCATCTGCCTCGTGACAGAGACATGGCAAGCAGCCACCAATGGAGGGATTCCTTCGTTGACAGCGACAGAGGGATGTGCTTGTCGAGAGGATTCTTGTCCCATCTGCGCAGAATCTGCAATTGCAGCGGACGCAGGTGAAATTGCGCAAAGGGTACTGCTTCGATAGCCACCCCCATCTTTCCCAGAACGTGCATCAGACGCCTGATGGGTACCGAGTCTGATTGCATAAGGAATTGGACTTCCTCCTGCATCGACACCTGCTTGTTTATAGGCAGAATGACCAGAGCCGTAGCGGTGTGAAACTCCATGCCCAGATACGTTATCGTCTGAGCAGGAAGGAGGACAGACTTCGGTACGTTGATCAACCACCCGAAGTGCTACAGAGTGTCTAGAGTTACAGAGAGACTCAGGTGACTGCTCCACAGAGGGAGCTCTGACCAGCAGATCGTCCAAGTATGGTGTTACTGCGTGGCCCTGGGAATGCAGGACAGCCACCATTGCTGCCATCACCTTGGTGAAGAACCTCGGTGCAGAGGCAAGGCCGAAAGGCAGAGCCACAAACTGAAAGCGCTCCTCCCCCACTGCGAACCTCAGCCAACGTTGATGTGCAGGAGCGATGGGGATGTGCAGATAGGCATCCTTGACATCCACCGAGGCTAGAAGTCCCCCTGAGACAGTGAAGCGATCACAGACCGCAAAGACTCCATTCGGAAAGTCCCGACTCTCACGTGCCGGTTGAGAAGCTTGAGATCCAAAACCGGCCTTACCGAACCGTCCTTCTTGGGGACCGTGAAGAGGTTCGAATAGAACCCCTGGAAGCGTTCCCCGGAGGGAACCTGGATCATGACCCTGCCCCGTCTCAAGGCGTCCAGCGCCTGACGAAAGGCCGAGGCCCTTGCCGGCGGGGGCGAGGAGAGACAGAAGCGAGTCGGAGGATGCGAGGTTAGCTCTATCCTGTAGCCGTGGGAGATGACATCTGCTACCCATCAGTCTTGGACATGACTGCGCCAGACGTCTCCAAATTGGGAGAGCCTGCCACAGACCGAGGATGCTGCTGGGAGAGGCGGCGAGTCATGCGGAGGCAGCCTTGGCGCCGGCAGGCTTCTTCTGTTGAGGCTTAGTCCTCCATGCCCGGTTTGACTTCTGATCCTTGTCTGAACGGGAGGAGGAGGAGGAGGGGGGCTTTGAAGAGGGACGAAAGGCCCGAAATTTGGCGTGCATCTGACGTTGGCCAGACTTCTGCACCTTTGATTGGGGCAAGGAGGTGGACTTCCCACCTGTGGATTCCTTTATGATGTCGTCCAATTGCTCTCCAAAACGTCTGTTCCCCGCAAAGTCACTGGAGGAATTTTTTGGAAGTGGCATCAGCTTTCCAATCTCACAGCCACAACATTCTGCGGGCTGCGAGCGAATTTGCCGAGGCCACTGCGGTACGGCTGGCAGATTCCATGATCGCCGACCTGGCGTAGTCAGTGAAAGCGGTGGCCTGAGATGTTAGAGTAGTCACCTCGGGAATATCCTGAGCTACAACATTGAGCTCTGCCAGGCAGGCTGAAACTGCCTGCAGAGCCCACACTGCTGCAAAAGCGGGAGCAAATGAGGCTCCTGTAGCTTCATAAATTGACTTCTGCAGAAGTTCGATCTGGCGGACCGTGGAATCCTTCAAGGAGGAGCCATCTGCAACTGACATGGCAGTATTGGCAGACAGTCTAGAGACCGGAGGGTCCACCCTAGGGGAGACCGACCAACCTTTTACTACATCTGGAGGAAACGGATAACGAGAATCCTTCTGTTTCCTAGTGAAACGCTTATCAGGACAAGCCCTTGGCGTCTGTACAGTTGATCAGAAATTGGAATGATCAAAAAAAGAACCCAGAGACCTGGACGGAGGAAGAAACTGATACAGTTCCTCCGAGAGCGAAGCCTCCGCCGTGGGTGGGGGAGCAGTCAGGTCCAGCACGGTATTAATGGAAGACACTAAATCGTCCACTAAGGAGTCTTCCTCGGAGGTCTCGTCCGAAGGTCTCACAGAATTCTGCCGATCCTCATCCCCATCTGAGATCCCTCAGCGTGAGACCCCGTGTAATGAGAGGAGGCAGGAGAGGGCGCTCTGTGTGGCCGTTTGGGGGGCCGTGCAGAGGGAGCTAAGTCAGAGACCCCAGTATTATCTCCAGAGTCCATACCCCTGGAAGGGGACGACTCACTGTAGCGCCTGCGGCGGGAGGCAGATAAACCGGGAGCACTTTCCCAGTGACTGGCCTGTAAGGTCTCATGCAGAACTCTGGTTAGAGCTGTCATAGACAGGGCAAAGGAGTCCGAAAAGGACCTAGTGAAAGCCTCAGTCCAAGGAGGGGGCCTTGCCGAGTCCTCAGGGCTAGGGGAAGGCTCTGTAGTAGCAGAGCTGGAGGGAGCCCCGTGGTCCACCTCAGCCGGTGCCTCATGAGAAGTGCAGGCAGAGCAGTGAGGGAAGACTGATCCAGCAGGCAGTAAAATCTTGCAAGCAGTGTAAGAAGAATAAAATGTCTGCACCTTAGGGCCTTAGCTCCTGGTGGAAGACATGTCGCCTCAAGTGAGGATCCTCCAAGGGGAAATACCCCAGAGGGAGAAAACAGAGGGAAGGGGGGCACCACCAGATAACCTGGGGTGGCTTACCAGCCTGACTGCGTGGTTGTGTGTCCTCCGGATGCCGCACTCCCTCCTAGAAGCAGCCGAGTCTAGGAGCAAGGGAGCTGAAGAGCAGTCTCAGCCAAAAGCATAAAATGGCCGGAGCCCAGAGAGGGGGCGTGGCCAGTGGAGCGCGGGAATCCGGAGGGCAAACGCATAGGCCAGGAGACGGGGTCATCCGAGAGAGGGGAGTGACCGAAGCCCCAAGCCCGCCCGCAATGGCGACCGGAGCCGCTTCCCCCAGAGCCTGGATCCCGGGCAGAAACTAGGCCGCGGTCAAGCCGGGGACTAAATTTTTGCAGTCACCCGGCGTCCCAGAACAGGGGATCGCGGAGGACCAGCGGTGGCACCGGAAAAACCGCAATGCAGCAGGGACCGGACCAACTGTGAGAACTGTGGCCAGGTATGCAGCAACTACCCCAGATGGAAAGAGACCGGACTGCAAGAGACCGGACTGCAGCAGCAGCTCAACCCCCACAGAGTACCGCGTACGATCCAGGAACCGATCCCTGGGGTCACATAACTCCGGCCAGCAGATCCCACAGGGGCTGTGGATGGAGTCCGAGCACCAAATTACATGGAAGCCCGCTACGATCCCACTTCTCCAGAGCCTCTAAAAGGTGGAGAAGGAAAAAACAGCATGAGGGCTCCAGCCCGTTGTACCAACAATAGGTACCTCAACCGCCCCTGCCCGAGGGTGGGGAAGGAGACATGGCGGGGATCCATAGGGATCCACTTTGCTTCCATCTGACACTCTCCAGGGAGAGTGGGTATGACTAAAGTGAGAGTGGATGAGTGCAGAATGTACCTCCTTCAACACAAAGCTAAGAACTGATGGGATTTCTCCTAGAGGGGGTGTATAGGCAGTAGGGGAGGGGCTACACTTTGTTTTAAGTGTAGTACTTTGTGTGTCCTCCGAAGGCGGAAGCTATACACCCAATGTCTGGGTCTCCCAATGGAGCGAAAAATAAAAAAAGATGCATTCGGTAGTATTTTGTATACCTTGTCTTGTGAGCTCCTTGGCCTCTCTCCTAAAACAGTTCAAGACGGTGGTAAGGTTACTAAGGCGCAGCTGACAGTGCTGTAGAGACTGCAGTGTCTGAGAATCAATGAAATTGCATGACCCATCAAATAGTGGTGCACCTGCAGAAAAGATAAGAGATGTTAGCTGATAAACTGGTTTCCTGCATAAAGGTATGTCTTAAAGAAAACCTGTCATCACAATTTCATGTATTAAAGATATGACCATAATGGGGTAGTTATACTGATTTAATAGATGCATGTAGTGCAGAAATCCGCAACCTGGTCCTTGTTTAATTCAAGTTTTGGTGCAATATCCTTTTTGGTCATTGGGGTGGGACAGTGAGTAGGGTCTTCTGCTCTACGCAGCCCCTCCACATTTGTGCAAACCTTTTTTTTACATTTCGCACTAGTACAATCTGCAGCAAGGGTAGTGCTTGCACAAACGAACATCAACAGTCTAAAACAAAATGGCACTACGGGCGGCACATGAGCAGATTCAGACCTTCCCTCAATAACAAGCCACGGTCTTGCTCTGCACATGTGCTGCCCACGGCGCCATTTTGCTGAAGATTCCCTGGAAATGAATGTACGCAAGCGCTGCCTTTGCTGTGGACTTTTAGTGCTGCATAAAATAAAAAAAAGGCTCATACAACGGAGAACCCGTGGTAAAGTCAAAGGCCGTGCCCACAGACCTGCCCCAATGCACGAATGGGATACTAAACCAAAACCTTTATAACTAATGAACAACCAGGCAGCTGATTTCTGCACTACAGGTATGTATTAAATCAGTATAACAGGGCCATTATGGCCATTCATTTTATTTTTTTTAATATCATGAAAGTTTCACTGTAAAGAGGTAGTTCCCTGTATGGGCTCCGAAATTATTTTCAGAATATGGATGTAAATCAAATGCAAATATGAGTGTTACCATTTAAGTACTAAATGCAGAGGTTTATTTTATTAAATTAGTACAAGGCTTTACTGAGAACTAGTCAGTGCACTGAATTTGTCTCTTATCCCTGTATTTTTTAAAGGGGATCTCCAGGCAAATAAAAAATGTTTGTACTGTCCATGCCCTCCTACAGGATGAACCAAAAATGTAATCAAATGCACCTTCCTTTTGAATGCAAAAAAACCCACATTTTTATTAGTGCAGAAAAAAGGACAACTTTCTCGTTTAACGTGTTTTGGCCGTAATTCTGTCCGAAGCGCGATAATCAAGAAAGTTGCCCTTTATTTCTGCAATAAAAAGGAGATTTTTGTGTACTCACCATAAAATCCTTTTCTCTTAGCCTCTAATTGGGTGACACAGAACCATGGGTGTTATGAAGCTGTCCACTAGGAGGCAACACTAAGTATATTCTGAAAAAGAAAACAGTGCGGCTCCTCCCCTGCAGTATATACACCCTGGCTGCAGGAGAGCCAAATAACACAAACAGATAGGTTAACAAAACAATTGCAAGGAACTCTGAACTGAGATAACAAGGTAGAAGCCTGAAAGAGGCAACAGGGAGCGTGCTGTGTCACCCAATTAGAGGCTAAGAGAAAGGGATTTTACGGTGAGTACACAAAAATCTCCTTTTCTCCTTCGCCTCATTGAGAGACACAGGGCCATGGGATATCCAAAAGCAGTCCCTGGGTGGGTACAGTGTTTGTAATCATGGCGGTCTACAGGTGGGCCATCGGATGCCTGCAGAACACATCTGCCCAGACTCGCGTCTGCTGAGGACTGGACATGTACCTTGTAATGTTTAGTGAACGTGTGGAGACTGGTCCAGGTGGCAGCCTTGCAAACTAGTTCAGCAGAAGCCTGGTGCCGGATGGCCCAAGAAGCCCCTACCGCACGGGTAGAGTGCGCGCTGGCCACTCGGGATGGACTGATTCTTGAGTTGGTAGGCTTCAGAGATGGTTGTCCTGATCCATCTGGCAAGAGTAGCCTTGGATGCAGGCAGACCCTTACGGTGACCCTCGCAAGAATGAACAAGAGTCCAATTTCCGAAAAGCCGCTGTCCGGGATATGTAAAGGCGGAGATCCCAAACCAGATCCAGCGTATGCAGCGCCCTTTCCACACGATGTACTGGCACCGGACAAAATGAAGGCAGAGTTGTGTCCACATTCAGGAGGAAACCACCTTGGGAAGGAAGGACCACCTTATCCTGGTGGAAGGAGAGAAAAGGAGGCTTGCAGGACAGAGTAGCAAGTTCCGACATGCGGCGGATAGACGTAACCGCAACAAGAAACATCATCTGGGACAAAAGACGAAGGGGAATGTCCTTGAGGCGCTTTAAAGGGAGGCCTCTGTAGGGCATCCAGAACCACGTTTAGATCCCATGTTTCTAAAGGCCTTCTGTAGGGGGGAAGAAGGTGGGCGACCCCCTGTATGAAGGTCTTGACTTGTGACTTGTTTGCCAGTCTGCGCTGAAAAATAATCGACAAGGCTGAGAACTGTCCCTTAAGGGATCCTAAGGAGAGGCCAGAGTCCAGACCGGACTGAAGGAACCCTAAAATAGTGGGCAGAGAAAAACGGAGCAGTGGCCGGTTCTGGGACCTACACCAGGAGAAAAAAAGCCTTCCAGGTGTGATGGTAAAAGCAGGCAGAAGCCGGCTTCCTTGCCCTAATCATGGTGTTAATGACACCCGGAGAAAAACCGGCCTGAGTTAAAACCCAGGTTTCAACGTCCACGCTGTCAAACTCAGGGCCATTGAGTTCTGGTGGTGGATTGGGCCCTGGGAAAGAAGGTCCGGATGGTCTGGGAGATGTCAGGGGAAATCGGCGAGTAGACGAACCAAGTCGGCGTACCAGGCGCGTCTTGGCCAGTCTGGTGTGATGAGGATGACCGGAACGCCCTCCGACTTGATCTTCCTCACTACCCTGGGTATGAGGGGCAGAGAAGGGAAGATGTAGCAGAGACGGAACCGAGTCCAGGACTTAACCAGTGCATCCGCTCCCTCCGATTGTGGATCGTGGCATCTCGCCATGAATCTGGGCACCTTGTTGTTCAGCCGTGAGGCCATCAGATCCACATCTGGTGTTCCCCACCGCAGTCATATTTGTTGGAAGACCCTGAGGGTGCAGAGCACACTCTCCTGAGGCGATGCCTTGGCGGCCAAGGAAATCCGCCGCCCAATTGTTCACGCGGGTATGTGAACTGCTGAAATCACAGACCGCGTGGATTCCGTCCATTTGAGTATTGGATAAAGTTTGCGCATTGCAGTCTTGCTGCGTGTCCCACCCTGGTGGTTGACTTATGCCACCGCCATGGCATTGTCTGACTGGACTCGGATGTGGTGACCCGCCAGTAGATGATGGAAGTCCTTCAAGGCCAGAAAAATATCACGGATCTTCAACAAATTTGATGGGAAGAGTGGCCTCCTGAGGAGACCACCTGCCCTGAGCCGTGTGATGGCAATAAACTGCCCCCCCAACCTATCAGACTGGCATCGGTGATGAGGACGTCCCAGTTCACTGATAGAAAGGAGCTCCCTCTTTGAAGAGAGGCAAGGTGGAGCCACCAAAGGAGATATTGCTTCACAGATTGAGACAGATGTAAGGTTCTGTCTAGAGTAGCAGGATTCCTATCCCAGCGTGAGAGGAGAGCGAGCTGTAGGGCTCTGATATGGAGCTAAGCAAATGGGACCGCCTCCATTGCTGCTACCATCTTCCCCAGTACCCTCATTCCAAAACGAAGAGAATGTGGCCGGGGGCGGAGAAGAATCCGTACACCCTGACGAAAGGTAAGGGCTTTTTCTCGTGGAAGTAGCACTGGCCTCGAGACACCGTCCCTAAGAAGGGGAGGGTCTGACTCGGGATTGGTGAAGACTTGGGCAGGTTTACCAACCAGCTCATGCGGACGAGGGTGTCTACGGTAATTTGCACACTCTCCTCGCAGTCTCTGAATGACAATGCCTTGATGAGGAGATCGTCTAAGTAGGGCAGAACCACTATGCCCCTGGAATGTAGTACCGTCATGACAGCGGCCATGATTTTGGTAAATACTCTGGGGGTAGTCGTGAGCCCGAATGGCAGAGCGATGAATTGGTAATGGTCTTCGCAGACAGCGAAACGCAGGAATCGTTGGTGGGCCTGGGAGATAGGAATGTGCAGATACGCATCTCTGATGTCTATTGATGCGAGGAACTCTCCCTCGTCCATGGAGGCGATGATGGATCGCAGTGATTCCATGCGGAAGTGGCATAGTTTGATGAACTTGTTGAGTTGCTTCAGGTCTAGGATTGGACGTTCCGCCCCGTTGTTTTTGGGTACCACAAAAAGATTTGAATAAAAACCTGTGAACCTTTCGTTTGTCAGTACTGGGACGATGACTCCTGCCAGCCGAGAGAACCGATGGCCCTGAAGAAGGCACGAGCTTTTACCGGGGAAACCTGGTGGTGAGGAACTCTATGGTGTAACCGGAAGAAATTACCTCCCTGACCCACTTGTCGTTTGAGACAGCAAGCCAAATGTGTTGAAAACAGGAAAGGCGGCCGCCTACCCGGGAGAGATCTTCCGGGGATGAGTCAGGAGGAGGAAAACCTCTGGGATCGGGATCCCTTAGGTTTAGACTGCCGTGATCATGACTGCCAGTTAGACGAGGGCCTCAGAGGCCTGGGGGGGGGAGGGAGGGATCCTGTCCCTTCTTGGGGATTGGCTATTGGTTTGAGACGGGCAGAATGCTGACCAACCAATGGAGTTGCGAAAGGACCGGAAATGGGCCTGTTGGCGTCAAAAGAAGGGGCACTTGGGTTTGTGTTGTGGAAGAGAGGTGCTCTTTCCACCTGTGGCATTCGAAATTATTTTGTCTAGCTTTTCCCCAAAAAGTCGTCCACTAAAGTAAGGCATCCCCTGACGAAGCTGCACAGGAGGCAGCGATACCGGTGGGGTCCTTTCCCACTCGGGCACCAGCATCACAGACTGGTAATCTCCCTCCTTCTCCTCTCCCTCTATCCTTCTGACCAACTGGTCAGTACACAGCAGTTGCTTACTGAATGCACAGCTATTGTATGGCATTCATGTGTAGCAGGGAAGCACAGCCCTGAAAGTTTGATGTGCAATGATATGCAATGTGTAATACTTTGATCAGGGCTATTGCAATGATAATATGCTGTGTGTGGGGATATTGAAGTGATAGATACCAGTGTTGCCATTTGTTAATTGCAGCCTCACAGATTTACTTGACAGTTTATACTGATTGTACTAGGGACTTGTTGGTCACTCATTAACAGGAGTATACACTGTAGACCCCGGTATCACCATGAACCTCTGGTAATATTGTTTACTTATTAATAGTTACACTACTGAGGGGTCCACAACAGGGTGTACTCACACTATACTCTATATATACATGTGACTAATTAACAGGGTGTTTCAGCCTAGAGTTTGTTTCTCTTGCTATATAGTGGTAGATCCATGTAAGAGGTTTTGTGAACCTTCATAGATAGTGGTATATTCTTTGTAAGGCAGAGAGACTATACTCCCAACTGTAGTGACACACTTTCTCTTGCAGATTGATTGATCCCCTGACCTAGGAGTGACCTCCTACTGTTTCCTATATATTAAACTCTGAGCCCCGCCGGGTTCTGATTTATTTTTGACTGTCTATGCTGATATATAAATTGCTGCAATCAACTTGTTTGATCTGACATTTGTCATATATAATGGTGCCCTTGTCTGGTCCAATTACCAATTTTAAATGGTTTTAACTTCCTTTTGTCTGTACACTGTTCTAATAAAATTTTGTATATATTTTGTAGTATCACAGGTGTGCTCCCATACTTTCTAATATGTCATGTCTGTTTCTGTTGTTTTCAGGTGTTGGTTCCAGGACATGGTGAGCACCCACCTCTTACTTGAATGGAACCTTGTGGTGCTCCTCTTTCTCCTAATTACTAAAGTAAGGCAGACTGGTCAGGGACTTTTTGGAAGCCGAATCCACCTTCCACTTAGAGCCAGAGTGCTCTGCGGATAGTAATGGAGTTAGCTGCCGCAATAGCTGAACAGTTCGCAGTGTCAAGTGCCGCTTGGAGCATGTATTCTGCCGCAACGGAGATCTGGGCCGCTAGGTCTGACCTATCTGGGGACTGAGGTATCACGGAGGGAATTTGCCCAGGTGATGATGGCCTTGGCTACCCATACTGAAACAAATGACAGGGACAAAGCCGAACCGGTGGCCTCAAATATCGAACAAGCCAATTGTTCGACCTGCCGGTCGGTGGGGTCCTTAATAGAATAACCATCTGGAAGAGAAAGGAGAGTGCGGGTAGCTAAGCGGGAGACTGGAGGGTCGACCTGTGGAGAGTCACCCCAGTCTTGGCCAAGGGTAGGAGGGAAGGGGTAGCGGGATTCCATGGCCTTACGGTTGCCAAACCATTTGTCAGGTCGGGCCCTGCGTTTGGTTAAGACTTCCTGAAATTCAGGGTGGTCAGAAAAGAACATATGTGGGCGCTTTGCCCGCTTGAAGGACACCGTGGGCTCAGGTGTGTCAGATGGGGGGTTATCCACATTAAGAGTCTGATTAACAGCCGTTATCAGGTCCTGTACCATGGCCTGGGTATCAGTGTTGTCCAGATCAAGGGACATGTCCTGCTCTGGGTCCGAGTCGCAAGGACCCTGAGAAGAGGGGGGAGCCCGATTCCTGCTCCCGGGATGGAGAGCCATGGGAGGTCCCCGAGGGGGATGGAGAGAAACTCCTGTGGGATCGTTTAAGAGTAGGGACCTGAGGCAAGGAGGATGACTCCTGGGTATTGCCCCTGGATAGAGTGCTCTGGAACTTGGTATTATCCTCTCGTGGCTCGGGGAGCCCGGAGGGGCCGGGTGTGGGGCGAACTTGCAGAGCTTGGATGAGAGTTGAGGACAGCTTCTCCATAGATTGAGCCATAGACTGAGTCAGGATTATAGCCCATTCCGGTGGAGTGGGGAGGCTACTAGCTGCGGCAGAAGCAATGGGCTCAGGGGTTACCTCGGGTGCTGAGGCCGCAGGATTGGGGGGCTCAGAAGTAGGATTTTGGTCGCAGATCTGGCAGAAGGGGATCATGTGACCGCTGGGCAGGTGTGCCTTGCAGGTGGCACATGAGGCATAAAAGGTTGCCAGTCTAGAGGCCTTCTTGTTACCTTTAGAGCTCTGCATGTCGTTAAATGTGTAGGTACAGATTGCTTTTGCTGGTAAGGAAACATGTAAAATGTGTGCAGGGTATTCTATATGTGCTGCTTGGGGCAATCTACTGCAGAATAAAGTGCAGGAGCAGGTCTGTGTGCTGCCTGGGGCAGAGCTGCACTGCTGCCTGGGAGAACAGGGTCCCATGGAGGAGGGAGCCCTGATTACCTTGTTCAGGCTCCTCGACCCAGAACCTGGGAAGGATATGGGGAGGGCAACTGCTCCCTGCAGAGGCGTCCAGTGTAAGATGAGTAAATCCTGTCGCTGCAACCCATGATTGCAAAAGTGGGAGCTGGGGAGGAAATGTAAATAGCTGTAACGCCATTAGAGGTGCAAAGGAGATTGGAACGCGATGGAACGGTCGCCTTGCATCCTATCCCTCGTGTCAGAAGGGGGTATGTGAAGGCAACACCCATCGAGCTCGTTTGTTGTTGATTTTGGGAAATCGGTACACGAAGGTACTGTCGCTCTATTAGATTTTCAAGGGGGAAAAAAAATAAATCTAAGTATCTAACTAGTAATGGGGTCTATGGACCGCATCTACCTCCTAATGACACTAAGCAAAAACTGGTGAGGCTGGGGCCAGCCAGGGTGTATATACAGCAGAGGAGGAGCCGCACTGTTTTCTTTTTCAGAATATACTTAGTGTCGCCTCCTAGTGGACAGCAGCATAACACCCACGGTCCTGTATCCCCAAATAAGGTGAAAATGTGTTTTTTGCATTCAAAAGGAACATGCATTTTATTAAATTTTTGGGGATTACTAGTGTGGGATCCTGAACCAATTCCCTTAAATTGCACCTCGCATAACCCAGTATATGTGAGTGCACACCAAATACTGAGTGTATGTATACCCTTACATGATGAAGCAGAGTTGGGCACTACAGTTCTAGGATCTATAAATCACTAACAAATCAATAAAGTCATATCTGCTCCTCAGTTCCAAGCCCTCCCTTCGGGAACAGAGAAATTCAGTCATGCATAGTGCTAAAGTTTCAGAGGACAGGAAGCTACCAATTTGATATGGTGGAGGAGAGACCGTGGCAGTGCTGAATTAACCAATGCAGTGCTCTGCCTCTGCTTCTAGCCTGATACGTGGCAGCATACATTATGTACGATCATAAGTTGTACAGCAGATCACAGTGTGATGACATAAGCTCCCATTTAAAGCATCTTTTATTGCTGCTTTGAATAGTGATTTTACTTCTGGTAAAAATTTCTGAATTAAATTGAGTTTCCTTAAAAGTGGGTGTTAGGCTACCTTCACATTTGCGTTCCCCTCCGCAGCGTTCTGTGGAGGGGATCCGCAATGTGACCGCAGCACTGCAAGCCCCTATCTTTATAATGGGAGCGCACGGTGCTGCGCATGACTGTGCGCACCCATTCACTGCCATATGTGATCTGTGCGCAGGCGCATGCCTGCGCACAAATCACCCAGTCTAGTCCGCACCGGAAATGCAACATGTCGCGTTCGTGGTGTGGACGAGACTGGATGATTTGTGCGCAGGCATCCGCCTGCGCACATATCACGTTTGGCAGTGGATGGGCGCTGAGGTCACATTGCGGATCCCCTCCGCAGAACGCTGCAGAGGGGAACACAATTGTGAAGGTAGCCTAAGGGCCCTTTCACATCAGCGTTTTTTTCAAATCGCGGCAGATGCGGTGAAAAAACCGCATCTGCAGCGATTACCGCATACCGGCTGCACTTGCAGCACGGTTGCGGTAAATGCCATACAAGGTATAGGCAGACTTGCGGCAGGTGCGGCAAGTGCGGTTTTGGCACTTGCGGCAGGTGCGGCCGCGAAAAAAATGCTGCCAGCCGCGGTTTTTTTCGCGGCCGCACCTGCCTCAAGTGCCAAAACCGCACTTGCTGCACCTGCCGCAAGTCCGCCTATACCTTGTATGGTGTTTACCGCAACCGTACCGCAAGTGCAGCCGGTATGCGGTTATCGCGGCAGATGCGTTTTTTTCACCGCATCTGCCGCGATTTGAAAAAAACGCTGATGTGAAAGGGCCCTTAGACAGTGATTTTTTTTATTTAAAAAAAACAAAAACGGATAGTTTTAAAATTATAATCAGAGAGATGCTCCTCTTCCTCGGCAGGCCACTCGAAGTCTGTGCTCTATTTACAAGTCACAGGACCGAGCAGCCTGCTATTGGTTGCAGCGATTCGGTAGCTAGAAGAGCAAGTCATTGGATACTTTGCTGATGATTCTTTAATGTAGTCACATGACTGCTGTAGCCAATCACAGCCTGCGGTAGTCCTATAACTCCTGAACAGAGCACACACCACCTCCACAGCTGGCACAGATACCCAGAGCAGCCTGCAATGAATCCATGTGGGCGCTGAAAGGTCAGTGTGCCTTACTTTATTTTAAAAGCATGTATGCTTGAAAAAAACATATATATATATATATATATTTTACTATTGGACAACGTCTGAAACACAACATTTAACCCTTCACCCCTGGGCAATTTTCCGGTTTTCGTTTTTCTCTCCCCTTCTTCCAAGAGCCATAACATTTATATATTTCCGTCAACAGACATATGAGGGTTTGTTTTTTGCAGGACGAGTTGTACTTTTGAATGAAAATTTATATTGCCATATACAGGAAAATGGGAAAATGTACAAAGTGCGAAGAAATTGCAAAATAAAGTGCAGTTACACAATTGTTTTTTTTATTGATCATGTTCACTATATGGTAAAACAAACATGTCCATATGATGCCTCATGTAAGTACGAGTTTGTAGATACCAAACATGTATACTTTGTCTGTTATCCAAGTGTTGAAAAAAATATTCAGTTTTTAAAAGGAAAAAAAATTGCGAATTTGGTGCCATTTTCCATGACCCGTAGTGTTCTCATTTTTTGGGATCTGGGGCTGTGTGATGGCTTATTTTTTTGAGTATTGAGCTGATGTTTCTAATAATGACATTTTTGGGTGGATCCACTGTTTTGATCGCCTGTTATTGCATTTTATTGCAATGTTGTGGTGACCAAAATAATGTAATTTTTGAGTTTGGAATTTTTTTTTACCTTATACAGTTAAAAGATCTGATTAACTTATTTTACATTTTGATAGATCAAGCATTTATGAATGCGGAGATGCCACTTTTTTTGTTTAATACAGCAAAAATGGGGGAAAATTTTTTTCTGTAAATATGTTTATTAAACTTTCTGCATCAAGAAAAACAAAAGAGTACATAGCAAATAAAAAAACAAAAAAAAAAAAAAAACATAATATGATGCACCTCCACATTCAGAGGTTGAAAAATCACAAAATACAGACGAGTAGAGGCTATACTCCATAGACTACTACAGAACTATAAGAACAAAGCAACTTTGGTCTTAAGAATGGGGGAGATTTTAACTTTTTTTTTATTTTTCCTCATTTAAATTTTTTTTTTTTTAACTTTTCCTTTATTTTACACTGCTCCTTAGGGCTCCTCAGCACCGCACAGTCAAATTGCTTTTAATATGCAGATAGTTAAGCATCCTTCTACAAAGCACATATGATAGCATTCTGCCAGGGAAGTCACTCTGGCATTACTGACAGGGAGTGAATCATAACAGCACTCAGAGTCATCAGCTGATACTGTTAGCAACACGTCAGCTGATCAGATGTTATATACAGGGGATGATGCGAGATCAGCACGTGAACTCACATCAAAGAGAGGGACACGACCAAGGGTGCACATAAACGTCTTTGGTCATCAAGGGGTTAATAAAACATTTCACAAAACATAACATATAACCTACAATTGATGAAAATGAAAAACTAATTTAGGCACATGCCATATTTATATTTATAATATAGGTCTAAATAAACCATATTAAAACTTACACATTCTGTCAAAATCAGCTTTGGTAAGGACTACTTTATCCCATGTCCATTCAAGCACAAAGCGAAGGTTTGGCGCAGATCTTGGTTGCTCTTAAAAATAAATTGCACAAGTCAGAAGCAGGTGGGAAATAAGTCAAAACAGTGCACTTTACACAAACTTAAAATATTTATACACTGCCATTTGTTTTTTTGTTGTTTTTTTTAACATTTACCTTCTTCTATCCATTGCTTGATACAGAAAGTTAAGAGACTGATTGAGCTTGTTTCAATGGCAGCTGATAACACCGCTTGTAGCTGTTCTTCCTGAGTATTAAAATAAAAGCTGCGAATCCTGCATTTTATAGGAAGCATGTCATAACATTGCATAAAAGGAAGTTTACCTGAGTCAAGCTGGAAGGCTGAACATCAGCAAGTCTTGGAGACAGGAGACCAGCTACTAAGCACCTGTTATAGCCATCAGGAATTTCTTCATTTATAGATGATCCAGTGTTCTTTAAGTAGTGCAGAGTCTTAAAACAAATAATGTAGTATGACATCTCCAGAACTAGGACAGACTTTTAACACACTATTATAACTATAAACCTACATTTCAACATTACTTTACTTCTTCTAATATATAAAGCTGTGCGTGTGTGTGTATGCACATAGTGTTTGTGCATGTATGTGCGTGTATGTGCACGTGTACACACAAAAGGAATCCGCACAGTCGCATCTGGGTCATTCCATGTCAAGTGAACCAATGATTATTACCTCTATATTTTTAATTCTTTTGAGATTTTGTTATTTGATAATAGCATGTCAGACAATGCAAAATGTGAAGAGAAAAATTTTTTAAAAAATTTATTTTTTTTTAAAATGATTTTCAAAGTTCGGAAAAAGTGTGAATTTCGCTGGTGCCTGCCTTTACGTTTCTCCTCATAACTAAGGCTAGGAATAAGATAGAGAGACAAAATAAACACCATTCTACTCAGAACTATACAGGCTTTCATCAGATATGTCACAAGAGGATCTTTGTTAATATTTTACCCATGTGATCGCAAGCGCAAAACTTTAAAATGTATTTCCGAAAAATCGGCGCGCTTTAAATATTTCAAAAACTGCCCATGTGTCTGCTTTGCTCTTAGCCACATCTGTACCAAATTTCAAGTTGGGATCGCAATGGGATCATATTTTAACATATTTTACTATTAATAGCGTCAATGGGTCATTCCATATCAAGTGATCTAAATATGAATATTTTTTTTTACCTGACGTCTTTAGATTTTTTTTTTTTTTTTCCTTTATGAAGTACTACTTTAGTTAATTACAAATTAAAAGTTTGGAATTTTTTTCTTCATCAGTTAATTTTTTACAGATTTTTAAAGTTTAAAAAAAGGGTGAATTTTGGCCTGGTACGACTTTACATTTTTTTATCTCGGGCTAGAAATAAGATAGAGAAACAAAATAAACACCATTCTACTCAGAACTGTCCAGGCTTTCACCAGATATGTCACAAGAGTATATTTGTTAATTTTAATTTTTTACCTATGCGAATGCAAACGCAACATTTTGAAACGCATTTCCGAAAAAAACATTTTAATAAAAATTTTCCAAAACTGCCCATGTGTCTTTTATGCTCTTAGCCACATCTGTACCAAATTTCAAGTTGGGATCGTGATGGGATCATATTTTAAAATATTTAACTATGGTTAATCTCATTTTTATTAAATTTTGAAAAAAACATATGAAAGACATACATTCAATCTTTTAACAAAATCTTGAGACATATAAAATATACAAAAAGAGAATTCACAAAGTTATTAGTAACTTTAAGATAAGCTGCAAATTTACTTTTGCGCTTATCTCTGGTGCAATATATACTACAATCTAAATATGATTCCAAACACTCAAGTATACAACCTTTCTCAGGGTTTTGAGATGTTCTGATGTCAAGGGGACAAGCAGCCCCAGCAGAATGATTTTTATTACTTGGCCCCTTCTAACAGGTTGACCACGTAAGTGGGTCATTACCCGTTGAGGCCTAGTTGGAATAGTCTATCGACTGGTGTACCGGAAAGGAAGGCCGAAATATTAATGATCTACTCACAGCTCAGAGTTTTCGATACCTGTCTAATGTTCACTAGAATTCTGAAGGTATAGGCGTAGAAAGGAAATACCTAGACTGAATGTATCAGATGGGAAGAAAAGAGAGATAGAAAAGAAGAGAGAGAGAGAAGAAAAACAAAAACCATTAGAAAAAGTTATACTGGGAAAGAAAAGCCACGTAAGAAAAAAAGAAAAAAAGGAGGGGGGGGGACGGGTGAGGTATGGGAAGGAGAAAGGGTACTCATCCCACTGGCTCCCCATCAGCCAGAGGTCGAGCCATATTATCTGTGCTGGAAAAGATACTCCTAAATTCTGCAGAGTCGTGAAAAAGAATTCATTCAACCCAAATCCCTAAGAATTTGTTCCGAGATCCCGACGCATCAGCTGCGAGCTCCTCCATTCGATATGTGTCCATCAATTCTTTGAACCAATCAAGTAGAGATGGAACCCGGCTTGATTTCCAGAACCTCGGGATCACAGCACGAGCAGCCGAGATGCAAAAGCGGAGAATATCCCTCTTCTGTAGCCCAATAGGACCTGGAAAAATGGATAACATTGCCGATTCTGGGCAGCATTCGGCTTGTTTACCTGTTATCCGGGCGTATGCATTGAAAACCTCAGACCAGAACCGCCGGATTTCCCCACAACTCCACCAAATGTGTATCATTGTACCCTTCTCTTCCCCACAGCGCCAGCAGGTATCAGGGGTTCCAGGGAACATGTTCCGGAGTGTCGTCGGGCACAAGTACCATCTAGTGAGCAGCTTATAGCTTCTTTCTTGTGCAGAACAAGCGCTAGCTAGTGAGTGAGTAAATATAAAGCATTTCTGCCAATTAGCTTCTGCAATGCTACACCCCAATTCCCTCTCCCAAGCACGTTGGAAGTAAAGGGTGCCCTGCTCTCATGGACCCTAAGGCCTGGTATAGAAATGATATTTTGCGCCTCGGTGGAGCCTCCAGTTGGAATAACCTCTCCAATACGTTGGGCGTCAATCTTACCCTGCAAGAGTGGTCAGCTGAATATAAGTATGCTCTGTATTGGAGAAATTCAAATCACTTAAGAGGTCTCGTAGGTTCTTTGAGTTGTAGCTCTGCCATCGGGGGCAAACCACCACTGGACAGAGTCTGTCCTACTCGGGTGTCATCCACAATCCGCCAACATAAAAATCTCTGCCTGTCAAATCTTGGTGGGAAAGATGGGTTGGAAAAAAGGGGAGTCAAAGGGCTAAGTCTGTCGTTTAAGCGGAGGGTTTTCGTCACTAGGTGCCATACCTTCAAGGTGTTTCTGGTCATGTCTGTCAAAGGTACTAGGTCTGTGGAGTCTTTAGGGGAAATCCAAAGCAGGTGTTTCAGCGGAATCCCCAAACCCTCTTGCTCCACCCCTACCCATTTCTTGGAGGACGCATGATAATGCCAATCTAGAGCTCTAACAAGAGAGGAAGCCTCAAAGTACGCTCGTATGTTGGGTAGTCCAACCCCTCCTCTGGTCTCGGGCAAGGATAGGATATTCATTCGCAATCTGGACCTCTTGCCCCCCAGACAAATCTAAGGATCATAGATTGCATTTTGGAGAGGAAACCTCTATCCAATAGAACAGGAACTGTCTGAAAAGTATATAAGAGTCGGGGCAAGACATCCATCTTGACTACGTTTATTCTCCAGAACCAGGATAGCTTTAATTGTCTATAGGAGGTAAATGCCGATTCCGCGTTAGTCAAAAGGGGTTGATAATTTAAATTGAATATTTGTTTAAGATCTTTTGGTATAAGGACTCCCAAGTACTTAATGGCTTCTACTTTCCATTTAAATGGGAACTGTTTAGATAGATGAGAAACCAATTCTCCAGGCAAAGAAATATTGAGTGCCTCGGTTTTGGAGCAATTCACTTTAAAGTTGCTCAATTGTCCGAACCGTTCAAACTCCATTAAGACCGAAGGGATGGAGACCAGGGGCTGGGAGATGTAAAGTAGCAGGTCATCTGCAAATAAGGCTAATTTGTGATGACTCTGTCCCAGCTTGACCCCATGGACGCATTCATTGGACCTAAGTGCAAAATATTTAACTATTATAGTGTCAATTCAAAAGTCACCAAGAACACAATCAGTCATTTTTTCACAATTGCCCGTCAATAGTTTGAATTTGATATAAAGAAACATAGTCTTGTAACATCTCAAATGAAAGCTGTTACCGTTCTGAGTAAAATGATGCCTCTCCCACTTCATTATCTTATTTCTAGCCTGAGATAAAAAAATTTAAAGTCGTACCAGGCCAAAATTCACCCTTTTTTTAAACTTTAAAAATCTGTAAAAAATTAACTGATGAAGAAAAAAATTCCAAACTTTTAATTTGTAATTAACTAAAGTAGTACTTCATAAAGGAAAAAAAAAAAAAAAATCTAAAGACGTCAGGTAAAAAAAAGTATTCATATTTAGATCACTTGATATGGAATGACCCATTGACGCTATTACTAGTAAAATATGTTAAAATATGATCCCATTGCGATCCCAACTTGAAATTTGGTACAGATGTGGCTAAGAGCATAGCAGACACATGGGCAGTTTTTGAAATATTTAAAGCGCGCCGATTTTTCAGAAATGCGTTTTAAAGTTTTGCGCTTGCGATCACATGGGTAAAATATTAACAAATATCCTCTTGTGACATATCTGATGAAAGCCTGGACAGTTCTGAGTAGATTGGTGTTTATTTTGTTTCTCTATCTTATTTCTAGCCCGAGATATGATAGAAAATGTAAAGCCATACCAGGCCAAAATTCGCACTTTTTTAAAACTTTAAAAATCTGTAAAAAATTAACAGATAAAGAAAAAAATTCAAAACTTTTTTTTTGTAATTAGATAAAGTTGTTCTTCAGATAGAAAATTTTTTTTAAAAATCTGAGGACGTCAGGGAAAAAAAATATTCATTTTTGGATCACTTGACATGGAATGACCCATCTACAATCACAAAATATTGCACACACAGCCCATTTGACCCATCAGACTGTTTTGAGGGGAAATTTTTGTTATTCACCAAAGAAAATTAAAAATATAAGGTCTATTCATGTTGTGTGTGAGCCAAGATACTATATTGGCTGCTTTGATAGTTGGCCTGGATATTTATCAGTTGGCCAATAGCAACCCATCACAGCTCAGCAACTGATTGGTTGCTATAGGCAACAAAAGACATTCATAGTATAATACAGCTTATGCGTGTTTGTGAAATATTCAGGGAAGCTGCTGAAGACAAGGACTTCTGGAACAAAACTCAGTACAAAACTGATCACAGTGAGGACCAGTGGCGGAGTAACAGCAACCAGGGCCACGGACTGTTTAGAAGGTGAGGGCCCTCCAACCCCAAATATTCTGAATGTTATGTGAAATGCCACAGGATTAGCACAAAGGGACAGCTCCATAGAGGCAAAAGAAGAATAGTAGTAGCGCACGCAGCCCCCCCCCCCCCGGCCTCCTCCCCTCAAGTACTAAAGCAAGACTTGTGGCATAAGGAGTGCCACGGGCTTTGATGAGTGGGGGTGAGCTTTGCATGAAAGGAACAAAAATTGCTAAATTTTTGCACAGGCTTGCATAAAATATTTTGATGAACTGCAGCCTTAGATACCTTGTCAATACAATTCTTCTATTGATTGTGGTTTACAACCAGATTATAACCCAGAGCTGAACAGAATAATATGGGCTTTAAAGATGAAAGTCCCCAATAGAACATGATGATAAATCAGCATTCTGGAACTCAAGATTGCAGAAGACATTGAAAAGTGCTTTGATGTAACAAGAATGATAAAAGTAGTAACTTATCTTTTCAAATTCCTTGTATATATTTTAGAGCCTTTAGAATTATAAGCAGTTCAGAAGGGGCCCAGGTCCTTCCAAAAGGTGCTCAGCTCAGGCAACAGAGCTGGGCATGGATTTAATAGAAGAGAGGCCTCATAGTACATTTCAGGAACGTCACCATGCAGGTACTGTAAAACACTGCACATATTACACAAGAACTACGCTGCAGAAGATAGACAGCAAAAAAAGGACGTGTGAACAGACCTGTCATGCGCAGTGCAACTCTGAAGCGGAGGATCAAAAACTGCAAGGTGATGAATAACTAAATAGTAACTGTGAACATTCACCAATAGAGAATTTTAATCAGCAAAATACATATAAAGCAATTATAAGGGCCTAACCTCAATCTCCTTCTATAGCGTATAGTATTATATAATTGTGGACAAGAGAGACACAGCAAACAGTGCATAAGCCACCACTTATGAGCGGTGTGCTGCAGTAATCTCATAGCAGGGAGTAAACAGGAGGACTCGACTCAGCTCAAATACAGCAATGGTGGTAAACAAAAAGAGGACAACACGCAGAAGGACAAAGCCAGCTGTGCAGCACAATGGCAGAAACATCTACAAATCTGCTGTATACAACCTTTTCTAAGGCAGATTTAATTATTAAAGCAAAAAACATTTTCTGATAAAACTTATGCCAATTTGTCAATTTAAGTTTTCAAAAGATCTAAAAACTTATTTTACCTCTTTCTGAAAGCCAGTGCATGTGATGTGGATAACTCCAGAATTCAACAAGCAAGTAGCATCTTCAATATGTCAGGAAAAAAAGAAAAAAAAACAAAACACATTTTAGGGAAATAAATCTTTGGAAGAAATAGTTTTACAAAATAAGATGAAAAAAACATAAATGTTTTTTTTTGGCAGCCAGAACATTGTGAGCTCATGAAAGAACCCTCTTCACGGTGCTGTAGTCTAAGGTCGGTTTCACATTTGCGTTTGTGTCTGCATGCGGAGGGGAGGGGAGGACGAAATAAGAGTATACAGACATTACCGCATGGGATCACAAATAATTCTTTGAGGTAAACCATTTTTTTACAAACAGGCATAGAAATGTTTTACCTCATAGAAAGAATCATCTGTGATCCCATGCTGTAATGTCTGTATATTCCCTTTCCTTTCTCCCCTGCCCAGGAGGTGTGGTATGATCAGACCATGTTCCGTGCACGGTCAGATATAAACATGAAACTGTACACAGCAGGGACACGTATATGAAGATTCTCAGCAAAGGAACATATTTTTTTTTTAAATACATCCAATTGTGGAAATTATCATTTCAAGATGGATTGATTAAAATGAACTTTATTTGTAGGAAAACCTTTTTGAATGTTTGTATATTTTGTACATTTTTGGGAGCACATTTTAAAAATAATGTAAAAAAAAAAAAAAGGAGATTTTTCTGTACTCACCGTAAAATCCTTTCCTCTTAGCCTCTAATTGGGGGACACAGGACCGTGGGTGTTATGCTGCTGTCCACTAGGAGCCGACACGAAGTAAGATATGAAAAATACAGAGTAGCCACTCCTCTGCAGTATACACCCTATGGCAGGCACTGTCTCACCAGTTTTGTGCTTAAAGCAGTAGGAGAATTAAACAATGAAACATAAGCCTGTAGAAAAGGCAACCGTATGTGAACTCAAAAAAGAGAATTTTGTTTACGTACCGTAAATTCTTTTTTCTTTAATCATCAATGGGAGACCCAGACAATGGGGTTTAGGGCACTGCCCTCCGGAGGTCACACTAGGTACTACAAGTTTGTAGACACCGCCTCCTCCGCTTATAAACCCCTACCGCAGGGAACATCCTCAGTTTGGTCCATAAGCTGCGAGGAGAACATAAACCACACCCGAAACATCGGGAAGAATGCCGTGCACAGACGGTCAACAACCCGGCAAACACTGTCTCAACAGAGAGCAGAACAAATGCAAAACATGCAAAGGAACAACTGGGTGGGTGCTGGGTCTCCCATTGATGATTAAAGAAAAAAGAATTTACGGTACGTAAACAAAATTCTCTTTTTTCTGGTCATCATAATGGGAGACCCAGACAATGGGGATGTCCTAAAGCAATACCCCAGGGCGGGAAGAGTTCCTCAACAAGACGGATAAGACATGGTTCCCTTCAAAGGTGGGCAACCGCCGCCTGGAGAACCCGCCTGCCCAGACTTGCATCCGCAGAGGCATGGGCATGCACCATATAGTGCTTAGAGAAAGTGTGCAGGCTGGACCAAGTGGCCGCCTGACACACCTGTAGAGCAGACGCTCGATGTCGCAAGGCCCAAGAGGCACCTACAGCCCTGGTAGAGTGAGCCTTCAATCCCACCGGGAGAGGCAAACCAGAGGACCGGTAAGCCTCTTGAATGGAAGCCTTAATCCATCTGGCCAAGGTTGACTTCGAAGCCGCGGACCCCTTACAGCGACCTGTCGTAAGAACAAATAAGGAATCCGAACTCCTGAAGGAGGCGGTCCTGGACACATAAATGCGTACAGCTCTCACGAGATCCAGAGTATGGAGATCGCGCTCCACCTGATGAACGGGAGCGGGGCAAAATGATGGGAGAACAATCTCCTGGTTCAGGTGAAAAGTTGAAACCACCTTCGGCAAGAATTCTGGCCGTGGGCGCAACACCACCTTGTCTTGGTGAACCACCAGAAAGGGTGACTTGCACGATAGTGCAGCCAATTCTGAGACCCTCCTTAGAGACGTAATCGCCACCAGAAAGGCCACTTTCTGGGACAGACGAGATAGAGAAACATCTCTCAACGGCTCAAACGGCGGTTTCTGTAATGCCGCCAGGACCATGTTAAGGTCCCAAGGGTCCAGAGGTCTCTTGTAGGGCGGAACCATCCGCGACACCCCCTGCAGAAATTGACGCACCTTCGGGAGGAGCGCCAATCGCCTGTCAAACAGCACCGAAAGTGCTGATACTTGACATTTCAAAGAGCCAAGGGATAATCCCAACTCCAAACCCGACTGTAAGAAAGCCAACAACGTCGGGATGGACAAGGGCCAAGGAGACCGTCCACCAGAGGCACACCAGGTAAAAAAGATCTTCCACGTCCGGTGGTACATCTTCCTGGAAACAGGCTTCCTAGCCCGATTCATAGTGGCCACCACTGTAGGGGAGAAACCCCTAGATGTCAGGAGCCAGGCCTCAAGAGCCATGCAGTCAATTTGAGGGCCCTGGAATTGAGGTGGAAGAATGGGCCTTGTGCGAGTAAATCTGCGCGTTCTGGAAGAGCCCACCTGTGTCCGCCTGACAGTTGCCACAGGTCCGGATACCAGGACCTCCTGGGCCAATCTGGAGCCACTAGAATGGCTATCCTGCACTCCGACCTGATCTTCCACAGGACCCTGGGAATCAGAGCCAGAGGAGGGAACACATACGGCAGTTGGAAGCTGGACCAACTCAGTATCAGAGCATCCGCCCCCAGGGACTGAGGATCCCACGATCTCGCCACGTACTGGGGAACCTGATGATTCAGCCTTGAGGCCATCAGATCCACGTCCGGAGTGCCCCATCTGCTGCAGATGTCCCGGAAGACGTCTGGATGCAGGGACCACTCTCCGGCGTCCATCCCCTGCCGGCTCAGGTAGTCGGCCTCCCAGTTCTCGACCCCTGGGATGTGAACTGCGGAGATCAAGCAGTCGTGTTCCTCCACCCACGATAGGATGCGGTGGACTTCGGCGAGGGCCTGAGCGCTTCTGGTCCCTCCCTGATGATTTATGTAGGCGACGGCCGTCGCATTGTCGGACTGTACCCGAATGGGTCGTCCTGCCAGGAATTTCTGAAACGCCAGGAGCGCCAGATAGACCGCCTTGATCTCCAGGACGTTGATCTGCAACGTCGACTCCGCCTGAGTCCAGAGGCCTTGAGCCCTGTGGTGTAAGAACACCGCGCCCCAGCCCTTCAGACTGGCGTCGGTGGTCACCACTAACCAAGAAGGTTTGAGGAAGGATCTTCCCCGTGACAAGTGACGTGGCTGGAGCCACCACTGCAGGGAGTCCCTGGTCGGTTGCGACAGTGTCACCAACCGATTCAGAGAGATCGCTCTCTTGTCCCACCGGCGAAGAATCTCCAGCTGGAGAGGACGGAGACGAAACTGTGCAAATGGCACCGCCTCTATTGCCGCTACCATGCGACCCACCAGTCTCATCAATTCCCGAAGGGATGAGTGAGGTGACAGGAGAACGTGCTGTACTCCTGAGTGGATCGCCAGCTGCTTGGCCTGAGGAAGAGACACCAGAGCTGAGTCCGTGTGAAAATCCATGCCCAGATATGTCAATGACTGGGTCGGAACCAGGGTCGACTTCTGAGTATTGAGAAGCCACCCGAACTGTTCCAGAGACCTCATGGTCGCTTCCAGGCTCACCCGACAAAGGTCTTCCGAAGGCGCCCTGACCAATAGGTCGTCCAGATAGGGTATGACGGCGTGACCCTGCACATGCAGGAGAGCCATCATAGATGCCATCACCTTCGTGAACACCCTTGGCGCAGAGGCCAACCCGAAGGGTAGGGCCACAAATTGGAGATGTTCGTCCCCCACTGCGAATCGTAACCAGCGTTGATGAGCCGGCGCAATGGGCACGTGAAGGTAAGCGTCCCTGATATCGATGGACGCTAGGAAGTCCCCCTGTGACACAGCTGCGATCACGGAGCGCAGGGATTCCATGCGGAACTTCCGAACCAACACGTGACGGTTGAACAATTTTAGGTCCAGGACCGGCCGAAAGGAGCCGTCCTTCTTTGGGACAATAAAAAGGTTGGAGTAAAAACCCCTGAACCTCTCTGCCGTGGGTACTGGGACCACTACTCCGTCTCTGCGGAGTCCCTCCAACACCCGGAGAAAAGCCGGAGTCTTTTCTGGGGAAGGAACAGACCGATGGAATCGGGATAATGGCTTTGACGTCAGCTCTATCCTGTAACCTCGCGAGACTACGTCTCGAACCCACTGATCTTGAACGTGAAGCAGCCACCTGTCCTTGAATTGAGACAGGCGGCCCCCCACCTGTGGGGAGACAGGATGAGAGAGCGAGTCATGTCGAGGCGGGCTTGGGGGTGGCAGCAGCTGCCCCCGCCGGCTTCTTCTGACGACTCTTTGAGCGCCACTGAGAAGCGGGCTTGCCCCCTCGGTCCGTGCGAGCGGACGGTGCTGATGACTGTGAGCTGGACCGAAAGGACCACTGCTTCGGGTTCCTCTTAACGGTATACCGTGGCTTAGGCTTATTCTGCGGTATCTTAGACTCAGCAGAATCCTTGATCAGCTTGTCCAGCTCTGTGCCAAAGAGTCTGTCACCAGAGAATGGAAGATTCTGCAGAATCTTCTTAGATGTGGCATCTGAGTCCCAAAGACGCAGCCACAACAACCTGCGGATCGCTATCGCATTGGCCGAAGCCACAGCTGAGCGAGTGGCAGTTTCCAGAGACGCCGTCCTGGCGTAGTCCGCATAGGCCCTTGCTCTCTCAGTGAGTGCCAGGACCTCCGGACTGGACTTTGCCAGGTCAGTGATACCATCCAAGCAGGTAGTAATCGCTTGCAAGGTCCAGACCGTGGCAAAATTAGGGGCAAATGAAGACCCCACAGCCTCATAGGAAGACTTGGCGAGTTGCTCGACCTGTCTATCAGTAGCATCCTTCAATGAGGAGCTATCAGAGGCAGAGAAAAGGGAGCGTGCAGCAATTCTAGTCATGGAAGAGTCCACCTTTGGAGACTGCGACCATTCCTGAAGCACCTCCTGGGGGAAGGGGAAGCGATTGTCCTTCGGTTTGCGGACATAACGCCGCCCAGGATGTAACCTGGGTGCTCTAATCACCCTTCCAAAATTAGTGTGGTCCATGAAGGATCCACTTGGTCTAGCCTCTGGCCGCAGCCATTGATAGACCTCCTTCGGGTGCACGACAACCTCTTCAGGGGGAGTCACGAGACGCAAGGTCTCATTGATGGAGGACACCAGATCCTCCACCCCGTCTGGAGGTTCAGACACAGACACAGACCCGAAGTTTGAACCCCCATCATCCTCCTCCCCATCAGAGGAACGCTCCTCCTCAGAGAGAGCCTGGAGTTCGGGTGAATCCTCACGACGAGCCCGCTTAGGGGGTCTCACAGCAGAAGAGGGAGACACCCGGGGGTAACTGGAAGGAGTAGCTGGGCTTTCCAGTCTCCTATGCAGTGCCTCCAGTGACTGCGACATGGAGGACATCTGGGACAGCAAGGATTCATTGATCCTGTTCTGTGCTTCCCACGGCCCTGGGATTACCTGAACCTCAGGGTACAGCACCGGAGCTGCTGCTGCCTCAGCTGAGCCAGTCCGGGCTTCTGGGCGTCCGCAGTTATTGCAGGACCCCTCCACCAAAGTTCCCTTGCAAGTAGCACAGGTAATGGTGTTATCCGCCGCCTTAGCAGCATGCTTCCTTACTGAGGACATAGCCACAGTAGGGGTTGTTGAGGCCAAGGCCAATAGACAAACAAACCGGGAATCCCGGTGGCTTACCGACCGCAGTAACGCGGTGGGAGGAAGCGGTGTGCGTGCGTGACCTCCGCGAGTTCCGGTCTCCCTCTGAAGTGCAGACACGTGCTGCCGTAGAACCCAGCCGGGAAGTGAGGGAGAAGATGGCCGCCGCCAGCACAGAAGTGGGCGGCGCCGGGAACACGCGGGAGCACACGCACACGCCCCCCGGTGACGTCATCGTAAGGGCTGCTTCTCCTCCTCCAAGCAGCCTCTGTAATGGAGGTGCTGGAGCCCGCAGCGCGGGAAAACAGTGCGGAATCATCACACACACATACACAGACTGTCAGCACATACAAACATGCACAGTCTACGGCCTCAGCCCCTGTCACACACAGGGCGGTCAGCCAAGGTGACCCCAGCACAGGGTACACCGCCAGATCCGCGGACCCGAGGGTAACGCGCGGTCTGAGTGTCAGGCACAAAGTGACAGACACTACCCCCAGGCACACAGGAGACACAGAGTGCCTCAGTGCCGGTCCGGTCTGTAAGCACCATTTAGGGAGGCCTCGGACGGGGGTTCAGCCCAGTCCGGAGTGTAAGCACCATTTAGGGAGGCCTCGGACTGGGCTGGCTCCAGTCCGGTCTGTAAGCACCATTTAGGGAGGCCTCGGACGGAGCGGAGCTGTGCAAGGCTCCCATCTCCCACTCTCCAGAGCCCCCCAGAGAGGGATGGAAAGGAGCGCAACAGCGTACCGGGAGAACACAGAGTGTCCAGGCTCTAGGCCCTCCGGTACCTCCACCAGCGTGTGCCACAAAGGGTGAGCGGGGAGGCTGTCGCAGGTCCCGACTAGGACCATATTACCTTGTCTTCAGACGCCATCACGTAAGTAGTGAGAGTGCAGTGAAGTGCAAGCAAAGCGTGATCCTCCGAGCACACTAAGTTTAAAACTGAGGATGTTCCCTGCGGTAGGGGTTTATAAGCGGAGGAGGCGGTGTCTACAAACTTGTAGTACCTAGTGTGACCTCCGGAGGGCAGTGCCCTAAACCCCATTGTCTGGGTCTCCCATTATGATGACCAGAAAATACAATAAAAAGTACCAACGAGGCCCGATACGGGCAATAAGGCGGGTGCTGTGCCCCCAATTAGAAGCTAAGAGAAAGGATTTTAGGGTGAGTTCCCAAAAATCTCCTTTTCTCCTTCGCCTCATTGGGGGACACAGGACCGTGGGACGTCCCAAAGCAGTCCCTGGGTGGGAAAGAGCAATCTTTACAGTCTCACAGAAAACATGCACCCTACAGGTGAGCTAATGCCGCCTGGAGGATGACTCTACCCAGACTCGCGTCTGCTGAAGATTGGGTATGAACATTGTAGTGATTTACAAATATGTGAAGGCTTGACCAGGTGGCTGCCTTGCACACCTGTTCTGCAGATGCCTGGTGTCAAATGGCCCAAGAAGCCCCCATGGCACGAGTAGAGTGCGCCCTTATGCCCAAAGGAATGGGCATTTTTCGCAACTGATAGTTTTCCTGAATAATGGTTCTGATTCATCTGGCCAGAGTGGCCTTAGATGCAGGCATGCCCTTACGGTGACCTTCCGGGAGGATGAAGAGAGAGTCAGACCTCCTGAATGGTGCCGTTCTGGACACGTAGCTACGAAGTGCTCGAACTAGGTCCAGTGTATAGAGCCTTCTCTACACGATGCACTGGTTGCCGGCAAAACGATGGTAAGGAGATCTCTTCGTTGGGAAGGACGGCACTGGTCGAACCACCTTATCCTGGTCAAACACCAGGAAAGGTGCTCTGCAGGAGACTGCTGAGAGTTCAGAGACTCTGCGGATAGAGGTAATTGCCATTAGAAACACAACCTTCTGGGAGAGAAGGTGGAGAGAAATGACTGAGGGGTTCAAAGGGTGTTTTCTGTAGCGCGTCCAAGACCAAGTTGAGGGCTTCTAACGGTGTTTTGTAAGGGGGAACCAGGCGGGAGACCCCATGGATAAGGGTCTTAACCTAAGATTTAGCCACAAGTCGGCGTTGAAACAGTACAGAAAGCGCAGAGATTTGTCCCTTGAGGAAACCTAGGGAGAGGCCAGCCTCTAGCCCAGATTGAAGGAAGGCCAAAAAGGTCAGTAATGAAAAGAGTAGAGGTGGCTGGTTCTGAGAATTGCACCATGCAAAGAAAGTGTTCCATGTGCGGTAATAAATACGATCAGACGCAGGTTTTCTTGCCCTGATTACTGGCGGGGAAAAACCAGCCCGAGAAAACCCAGGTCTCAAGGGCCACGCCGTCAAATTCAGGACCTGCGAATTCTGGTTTTAGATTAGGCCCTGACAGAGAAGGTCCGGGCGGACTGGAAAACACCAAGGAATGTCTGCGGCGAGCTGGACCAGGTCGGCATACCAGGCGCCCCTGGGCCAATCCGGGGCTATGAGAATGACTAACGCCTTCCGATTTGATCTTTCGCACCACTTTGGGTACAAGAGGCAGAGGGGGAAAGATGTAAGGTAGGCGGAATTGCATCCAGGACTGGACTAGGGCATCTGTTCCCATGGCTTTTGAGTCGTGAGACCGGGCCATGAAATAGGGAACTTTGGCATTGAGCCGTGAAGCCATGAGATCTACGTCCGGAGTTCCCCACCAGAGGCATATCTGTTGAAATATTTCCGGATGTAGGGCCCACTCCCTCCCCCGATGCAATGCCCTGATGGCAGAGGAAGTCCGCCGCCCAATTGTCGACCCCCAAAATGTGTACTGCTGAAAGAACAGACCGGGTTAACTCGGCCCAACAGAGAATGGGCTCCACCTCGCGCATCGTTTGTTTGCTGCGGGTTCCTCCCTGATGGCTGACATATGCTACTGCTGTGGCATTGTCCGACTGTATCCAGATGTGGTAACCCGCTAGGAACCGAAAGGATCTGAGAGCCCAACAGATGGCGCGAATCTCCAGGAGATTGATGGGCAGGGTGGATTCCGAGGGAGACCATCTGACCTGAGCCATGTGGTGACGGTACACCGCTCCCCATTCTAGGAGACTTGCATCGGTTGTAAGCACCTCCCAGCGAGCCGGGAGGGAGGATCTTCCCTGTAAGAGGGAAGACGGGTGCAGCCACCATAGAAGGGAACGTTTGGTGGCAGCCGTTAGATGGAATGTCCTGTCCAGAGTGAAAGGAATTCTGTTCCAGGCTGTGAGAAGAGCTAGCTGGAGAGGCCTAAGGTGTAACTGGGCAAAGGGGACCACATCCATAGCCACGACCATCCTGCCTAGCACTCTCATTGCGAATCGGAGAGAGTGAGGTGACGGGCGAAGCAACGTCTGGACTTCTAGACGTAGGGCATGGGCCCTGTCCTGAGGGAGAAGCACCAACCCGCAGGAGGTGTTGAAAAACATTCCCATGAAGGTGAGCGTTTGGCTCGGGACTGGGGAGGATTTGGGCAGATTGACGAACCATCCTTGTCGAACCAGGGTGTCTACTGTAATGTGAACGCTCTGTTCGCAGTCTCTGAAGGAAGGAGCCTTGATGAGTAGATCATCCAGGTATGGGAGAACGACTATGCCTTGGGAATGGAGAATGGTCATGACTGCCGGCCATGACCTTGGTGAATACCCTGGGGGCTGTAGCGAGACCGAAGGGTAAGGCCACAAATTGAAAGTGATCTTCGTGGATTGCAAAGCGGAGAAATCTCTGATGCACCAGATATTGGGATGTGTAGATACGCACCTCGGATATCTATGGAATCTAGGAATTCTCCTTCCTACATGGATGAGATGGAGCGGAGAGACTCCATGCGAAAATGAGAAACCCGCACAAACTTGTTCAAATGTTTCAAGTCCAAGATAGGTTGGACAGAGCCTCCTTTATTGGGGACTACAAAAAGGTTAGAGTAGAAACCCTGGAAATGTGCGTTTGGAGGAACGAGAACAATGACTCCCGCCTATAGTAGTGAGTCGACTGCTTGATAAAAGGCGCGAGCCTTTGACGGGGGTCGTGGTTGAGTGGACAGGAAGAATCGATCGGGTGGGTGGGATAGGAAATCTATATTGTACCCGGAGGACACTAATTCCCTGACTCACCTGTCGTCTGTAATGGCGAGCCACACTTGTTGAAAGCGGGAAAGTCGGTAGCTGACTTGGTGTCTTCCGGGAGTGACGAGTCATGAGGAAGAATACCCATGGGATCTAGACCCCTTAGGTTTGGATTGTCTGGAGTGGGGTTACCAGTTTGTGTTTGTTCTTTGGGGAGCCTGGGGAGGTGCCATCTCTGCGTGGGGAGCGACTGTTAGTCTGCACCAAACGGGAGGTCGACCAGCAAAACGAGTTCCGAAAGGAACGAAAGCCTGTTTGTTGGCGGCAGACAAAGTGCTGCTTTGGCTTGCGTTTGGGGAGGGAAGTGCTCTTTCCTCCCGTGGCATCTGAAATTAGTTTATCTAATTTTTCTCTGAAGAGAAGGCTGCTAAGATTAGAAAGGCTCATTAGGAATTTTTTAGAGGCGGCATCTGCCCTCCATTCGCGTAACCAGAGAGCTTGTCTAATAGTAATAGCATTTGATGCAGCCACGGCCGTGCAGTTGGCCGTATCTAGTGAAGCGTAAACCAGATGTTCTCCTGCCAGTGAAATCTGAGCCGCTAAATCCATCAGCTCTGGATCAGGGTCTCTATTGCGCAGGACGGTATGCAGATTACCTGCCCAAGTCATGATTGCCTTGGCCACCCACATTGAGGCGAAGGAGGGAGATAATGATGCCCCTGTTGCGCCATTTGCTCCACCTGACGGTCTGTTGCGTCCTTAATGGAAGAGCCATGAGGTAGAAAAAGAAGAGTCCGTGCGGCTAGCCGGGAAACTGGAGGATCCACCTAATCCTGAGTTAACACAGGTAAAAAGGCTTCTATCGCCTTGCGGTTCCCGAATCTCTTGTCTGGGTGGGATCTATGTTTCTGAAGGACCTCCTGAAATTCAGGGTGATCCGCAAAATGTTGGTGTGGACGTTTTGCTGTCTTGAAAGAAACCGTGTGATCTGGGGTTTCACAGGGAAGGTCAGCTACACCCAAGGTTTGGTTAACCACCATGAGTAAGTCTTCAACCATGGCTAGAGTGTCCGAGGAGTCTAGCTCAAAAGAAGCGTCTAATTCCGGGTCTGAGCCTGGATCATAAAATCGATCGGATAAGGGGGAGCCTTGGCGGCTGTCCCTGGTGTGAGAAGCATGAGAGCTGTGGGAGGACGCTGGAGAAGGGCTCCTTTGGATCCTTTTACGTCCTGCATCAAATATTGATATTAGGTGATCACGAGGTGCGTGTCTAGGTGGTGTGCCCTCATGTTCCGTAGTGTCTTCCTGTAGTGCGGAATGACCTGAGGTGCAGGGTGTTGAACGACTGCAGGGCCTGGATCAGTGGAGAGGAGAGCTTTTCCATGGATTGTGAGATGGACTGGGACAGGAGAATTGCTCATTCCGGTGCATTCGGGGCATTGGGAGTCGTGGTATCAGTGGCAGGCAGTCATGGACCCCAACAGTGACATTGCTTCCCGCAAGGAGGGCGACCCCCTTGCCCGGAAGCGGGTCAGTTTCTCGCAGAGCAGAAGCAGATGTGCCGCAGGAAGGAAGGAGGTCTGTCTGGAGGAGTCCAGCAAGACTCCCAAAAATGGACGACGTGTTGCCGGCACCAGTTCCGATTTCTGAAGATTGGGCACCCTCCCCAGGGACTGAAGAATCTCCAATGTTTTGGAGACCTGTGTGCGCAGAACCTCTGCCGAAGGAGCCACCACCAACATGTCGTCTAAATAGGGAATCACACATCCCCTGGGTCTGGATGAACGCGATCACTTCCCCCATGAGTTTGGTAAAAACTCTGGGGGCCGACAAAATCCTGAAGGGCAGCACAATGAACTGATAATGGACCGTCCCGCCTGCCCCGGAGATCGTGAATCGCAGAAAGCGTTCGTGGGACGGGTGAATGTGGACATGATAAATATGCGTCCTGGAGGTCGATGGAGGCCATCTCGTAAATCGAGACTGATCAGGGGGATTGCCGAGCAGATTGATTCCATCTTGAATCACCTGTAGAGAACATGGCGATTGAGAAGTTTTAGATTGAATATTACACGAGATGCCCCCGAGGGTTTTTGCACCACAAACAACCTGGAGTAGTGCCCCTGGCCCTCTACTCCAGGAGGAACTGGGGGACACCACTCCCGAATCTAACAGGTCTCGCAGACCCGACAAAAAAAAGCATGCAAGAGTCCCCATGAGGAAGGGAGGTGACTCGAAGACACGGGGGGGCTGGCTCCGGAATTCCAAGCGCAGACCCTCCCGAATAGTCGAGAGGATCCAAGGGCATGAGGAGATTGCTTGCCACTGTGGAAGAAACCACAGGAGCCACCCCGCAATGGGGAAGGCATCATTGTTTAGGGGGCTCATATATAGGGAAGATGGTGTGTCACGGTCCGCGCGCTGCTGTCTCAATGGAATCAACTTAACTTATCAAATTAACTCAGTGTGTCACCAGTGATAGGGCACTATTGCACCTCTTGTCTCCCCCCTTTTTGTATTTATACAATTGTTTAGGGGGCGGCTGGTGATGCCGCTGCTGGGGAAGCAAGATATTACGGGTCTTGTCCCCTTTCTGGTAGGCCCAGTGACCAGACTTACCCTTCCCTTTATACTCGGAGGGTTGGCTGCGCTCAGGCCGAAAGGACTGCCTCCAAAAGGGCTTCTGTTCCGGGAGACACTTCAGGTCTGACACCTTTCCAGGATGTCATCCAACGTCGGACCAAAGACATAAGACCCCTGAAAAGGGATGCCACACAGCTTAAGCTTAGACGTGACCTCCCCATTCCACATTTTAAGCCACACTGCCCTGCGAGCTGTGTTTGCCAACACTGCGCACCTGGCGCCAATGAGGATCGACTCAGCAGAGGCATCGGCCAGGAAGCCCGTAGCACGTCTTAGAAGTGGAATGGAGTCCAAAAGCTCCTCCCTGGGAGTACCCTGCAGGATGAGTTCTTCCAGCTGGGTGATCCACTTAAAGAGAGACCTGGCCACACATGTAGAGGGAATGTTCACCTTTAAAGACATAGCTGCCGCCTCCCAGGATTTTTTGAGGACACTTTCCATCTTACAATCGAGGGGGTCCTTCAACTGGGAGGAATCTTCAAAAGGTAACACGGTCTTTTTTGCTACCCTGGCCACCTGGATGTCCACCTTCGGGACCTCCCAGACAAAGTCATCACCCTCCAAAGGAAACCTCCGTTTCAACTCGGATGGGGTGATCAGCCTATTTTCCGGAGACTACCACTCCCGGCGGATGAGATCCCGGATGACCTCATGGACAGGGAAGCCAAACTGCCGCTTAGCCTTCAGGCCTCTGAACATTTCGTCCTGCACAGAAGAAGGATTCCATCACTTCTACTCCCATTGTACTACGGACAGCGTCCAGCAATTCACCCATGGACTCCATGGAAAAATAGTAGTGTCCAGATTCTTGTGCCTGGACAGATGCAATATCCTCGCCGTCCTCTGACGCTGAGCTCTGGGCAGCCTCCATGAGATCCACAGAGTCACAATCCTGGAGCTTCCTCTTTTTCGGAGGGGAAGGCCTGGATGCTGCAGCAAAAACTAGCAGTGCCGAGATAGAAGCCTGAACCTCTTCCCTAACCGCTTGAACTTCATGTCTAACCATGGATTGGAGCTCCTCAAGCATGGGGATTCTTCCCTGACAACACTGTCAGTACATGGCTGACAACTTTTTGTAGGAAGAGGGAAATTTCGTGCCACAGATGCCACATTTCCTGGACGAGTTTTTGCTCTCTTTCACAGGCGGGCTCTTGTCTCCCTATAGAGAAAAAGGGAAGAGAATAGGGTCCCAGTGTGAGTGCAGGGCCTTAATTAACCCTACCCATAGTGACCACCCCCAGAAACACATGAGCTGGGGGAACGCTGGCCTCTGCAGAAGCAGAGGTGGAAGACCTATCACCCTCCATGTCTTCAGGGATCAGCCTTACCTGGGTGTAGCTTCTGACGGGTACTTATCCTGAAGTACCATGCCCACCAACGAGGAACACCTGTTCCCTCCCTCCTCCTGGTCACCAGCCGCGGGCAGTAGCGCGCGATAGGCCTGCTGTGTTCCCTGGAGCCGCGTCCACCCCACCGCAGCCCGAACAGCAGCCGCCGCCCGGAACCGGAAGTGCCGCCACCCGCCACCAGACGTGACATCCCGGAACCGGACGTGCCATCCCGAAACCGGACGTGCCATCCCGAAACCGGACGTGCCATCCCGAAACCGGACGTGCCATCCCGAAACTGGAAGTGCCGCCGCGGCACCTTCGGTGCGTGCCCCAGGGACCGCAGCTGGAGGAGGGAGACGCCGGAGAGCTGAACAGGCCTCCGGCGCCTCAATACATGGCCTGCTTTGACCTGGAGGACGCAGGAAGGCCAGATGGTCCCACCACGGGAGTCCCGAGAAGGAGGAGGAGGCCGCCCCCGACGTCCATCCCTGGCCCGGCTGTAAGTACACCCCAATGCTGCCTCTGCCGGCCTGACAGCACTGGAACCTCTCCATGCCCCAAGGGGAACAGGAAGACACTGGAGTACTGAGGATGGGGAGGGGGTTTTTAACCTGTGTCCCTGTTCCCCAAAAGGGCGTGGACGACATCCTCCAATGCTGTCGTGTAAGGCGAAGGGAGAAAAAGGGGCCCGGTGATGTGATGAGGCCGGCGCAGAAGTCCGGAGGTGCTGCTGGAACCACTGTTAGGGGATTGATGGCGTAACCTCTGGGCTAGTGGTGGGGGTCCCGCGGAGGGCTAAAGGGATTGACGGACAGTGGGGTAGTGAGAACCCTTGTGATAGACAGGGTCCTATAACATACCTGGAGCCTCTACCCAAAGCCCTGTAAGGGGTGAGATGGGGAGGCTAGTTGCTGGATTTCCTCTCCTGAGATGGGATGGAGATACGTGTGGTTATCACTGCGACCCAGAGCATAAACTGTGGGGACTGGGGAGGATTACTGGATAGGCTTGGGGAGTCTCAACTTCGACCCTGGTCCCCAACTGTGGGAAGCTGAGAAAGGAGTTTGAAGGGATAGCCGTGGTGTTCATCTACTTCTACCCAGAGTCCCAACTGTGGGGTCTGGGAAGGATGACCGGCTGCCATTGTTAAATCCACGTGATGAAGAAAAATCCATTCCTTTCTTGAATCCTTTTTGAGGGAAAAAAAAGAATAAGAAAAATGAGAGGGAAAAAAAAGGATGTCTGCCTCCTAACTGACACTAAGCAAAAACTGGTGAGGCAGTGCCTGCCAGAGGGGTGTATACTGCAGAGGAGGAGCCACTCTGTATTTTTCAGATCTTACTTAGTGTCAACTCCTAGTGGACAGCAGCATAACACCCACGGTCCTGTGTCCCCCAATGAGGCGAAGGAGAAAATGAAAGATATTTGTATGTTTTATACAGTGGTGTAAAGTGTTCCCCTTTTCTGATTGCTTATTCATTTGCATGTTTATTATACTAATATTTCAGATAAAAAAATGTAAATATTAGACAAGGATAGCAAAAGTAAACACAAAATGCAGTTTATAAATAAAGGTCTTTATTATTAAGAGAAAAATAAGTCCAAACCTACAAGGCCCTGTGCGAAAAAGTGATTGCCCCCTAAACCTGATAACCGGTTAGCCTTCCCTTAGCAGGAACAACTGAAATCAAGCGCTTGTAATAACTGGCAATGAGTCTTTTACGACGCTCTGGAGGAATTTTGGTTGCCGATCTCTGCAGATAATAGAATTAGACTTACCGGTAATTCCATTTCTAGGAACCTTCCACGACAGCAGAACGGAGGTTGCCTCCCCGCCCTAATAGGGGACAGGAAACACAAAGAGGTTAAAAACCCCTCCCCTTCCTGCACATACCAGTGTTTTGACTGTACACACCCGCATGAAAGCGACCACCAAGTGCAGGAACAACAATCAGAATAGGAAGACAAGAAATAGGGAGGGAAATTAATGCTGTCGTGGAAGGTTCCTAGAAAAGGAATTACCGGTAAGTCTAATTCTATTTTCTCTAGTCACCTTCCACGACAGCAGAACGGAGGAATACCAACGAATATACCTTAGGGTGGGATAACAGCCTGCAGGACTCTCCTGCCAAACGTGAGATCCCGATTGAAGTCCAGCCGGTAATGACGGGTGAAAGTATGGACCGAGGACCAAGTAGCAGCTCTGCAGATCTGCTCAACGGAAGCATCACCCCGCTCAGCCCAGGAAGCCGCGACGGATCTAGTAGAGTGAGCCTTGAACTTTTCAGGAGGTGAATGACCCATCTGAACGTAGGCCGTGCAGACGGCTTGCTTGATCCAACCAGCGATCGTACCCTTGGAGACCTTGAGTCCTTTCCGGCGGCCGAAGAGCTGGACAAATAAATTCTGGTCGACGCGAAAAGGTGCCGTCTGCTGGAGATAGAAGAGCACCGTGCGACGAACATCCAGCGTATGAAGACACTCCTCCTTCGGATTAGAAGGGGAAGAACAAAACGAAGGCAAAACAATGTCCTGCGACCGATGGAAGTCAGAGACCACCTTAGGCAAAAAAGAAGGGTCAAGGCGAAACACCAGACTATCCTCTAGGATCCGAAGGTAGGGCTCACGGATGGAAAGAGCCTGGAGTTCACCCACACGCCTAGCCGACGTGACCGCCACCAGGAAGGCGGTCTTGTGGGACAGCACCCGGAGATCCGAGGAGGACAGCGGCTCAAAGGGTGACTTCGTGAGACCAGAGAGGACAAGATTCAGGTCCCAAGGAGGAACAAGGGACCACAGCCGAGGCCGCAGCCGCCCGGCGGAAGTCATAAACCGACGGACCCAAGGGTGAGCGGCTATACCCTGATCAAAAAAGGAACTGAGGGCCGAGATCTGCACCTTGAGAGTACTGGGGGAGAGACCCAACTCCAGACCGGCCTGCAAAAAATCCAAAATGCGAGCAATATTTGGACGAAGGGGATCAGGAGGATCAGCCGCACACCAAGACACAAACTTCTTCCAGATCTTCCCATAAATAGCATTGGTGACCGACTTCCTACTATTCTGCAAAGTCGAGATCACCCCATCAGAAAGACCTTTAGCCCTCAGCAAGTTGGCTTCAATAACCAGGCCGCTAGGTTCAACTTGGGAAGGTCGGGATGAAGAATGGGCCCCTGGTGAAGGAGATCGGGCCTCCGTGGAAGAAGAACGGGACCGTCCGATGCCAGACTCAGCAGGGCGCTGAACCAACTGCGACCCGGCCAGAGGGGAGCCACCAGGATTGTAGGAACCCCGTCCAGCCGGATCTTCTGAAGCGTCCGCGGAATGAGAGGAATTGGAGGTAACGCATAGGCCAGGGAGAACCCCCAGGGATGAGAGAACGCGTCCACCCCCAGCAGGCGACAGGACGGAGACAGGGCGAAGAACGACTCCACCTGGGCATTGTGAAGGGTTGCAAACAGATCCACTTCGGGAAGACCCCACCGAGAGACCAGGGAGGCGAAGACCTCCCGATGGAGACACCATTCGCCCGGATGTATGTCCCTCCGGCTGAGGAAGTCTGCCTGGACGTTGTCGGACCCTCGTAAATGAACCGCCGATAAGGACAGGACATGCCGTTCTGCCCAGGAAAAAATCCTTGCAGAAAGAGACGTAAGACTGGCAAACCGAGTACCCCCTTGGTGACGGACATGTGCCACTGCCGTGACGTTGTCCGAGAACACCCGGACGTGACAGCCGTGGAGAAGAGCACCCGCAGCTCGGAGGGCCAGCTCTACCGCCATCAGTTCCCGAAAATTGGAAGACCTGGCACTGACCTGAGGAGACCACCGGCCCTGGAAGTGGTGGCCCGCAACCGTGGCCCCCCACCCCCGCTGGCTGGCGTCCGTTGTGAGGGACACCAACGGAGACTGGACCCAAGACACCCCCTTCCGGAGGTTCCGAGGGTTCAGCCACCAGGCCAGAGAGGAACGGACGAGACCTGGGAGGGACACCCTCCGAGAGAGGGAGGTGGAGGACCTGTCCCAGGAAGACAGGAGGAATTCCTGCAGAACCCTGGAATGAGCCTGCGCCCAGGGAACCGCCGGGATACAGGCCGTCAGAGAACCCAACGCCGACATGACCTCCCTCAGGGAAGGACGACGTGATCCCCGGAAGCGAGCGAGCTTCCGCACGAGATCCACCCTCTTGTCCGGCGGCAGAAAAGATGTCTGCCGGGAAGAATCGAGAAGAATCCCCAGGAATTGCTTCCGCGTGGACGGAGTCAGGTCGGACTTCGCCAAATTTGGAAGCCAGCCCAGGGAGCGGAAAACCTGAAGGGTGGCGGAACCGAGAGGGACAGCTGGTGAGACGAGGGAGCCAGGATCAGAAAATCGTCGAGGTAGGGGACAATAAAAATCCCCTGACCCCGGAGAAAGGAAACGACCTCCGACATGATCTTGGAAAACACCCGAGGGGCCGAGGAGAGCCCGAATGGAAGGGCGTTGAACTGGAAATGAACAACTTCCTGATTGCGCGTGACCGCAACCCGAAGGAACTGACGATGATCCGGATGTATCGGGACATGGTAATATGCATCCGTGAGGTCGAGAGTGGCCATCACCCAATTCCGACCAATCAAGGGAATGGTGGACCGAATGGATTCCATCTTGAACCGATGGTAAACCACGAATCGATTCAGAGGCTTCAGGTTGACAATAATCCTGTAGGCCCCTGAAGGCTTTTTTACCATGAAGAGCCGAGAGTAATGACCCCTGCCGACCTCCTGAAGGGGAACTGAAGAAATCACGCCAGAATCCAACAAGGTCTGAAGACCCTGCCACAAGGCGCTCTGAAGAGTGCGAGAGGGAAGCGTAGTGACCCGAAGGCACTGGGGGGGCCGTGAGATGAATTCTATGTGCAAGCCGAATTGGACGACCCGGAGCACCCAAGGATTGGAGGAGACCTCCTGCCACCTTGGAAAAAATTGTGAGAGCCGACCCCCTACCCTGGCACAGTCACTGCTTGTCAGGGTGGGAGTGGGACGGGGGACCAAAGAAGCCCCGACCTCTACCCCCTTTCGGGTAACTCCACCGCCCCGACTTCCCCTTACCACGAGAGGAAGGGACCGGATCACGGGACGGACGAAAAAACCGTTTCCGCGCCGACCGCTGTTCAGGAAGAGACTTCTTCCTGTCCGTGGCCTGCTCCAGAAACTCATCAAGAGCCGGGCCAAACACCAACTCCCCCCTGAAGGGGAGAGAGCAAAGCTTAACCTTGGACGTCACATCCCCAGTCCAAAGTTTTAACCAAAGAGCTCGTCGGGCGGAGTTAGACAGAGCCGCCGCACGTGCGGCCACCCGGACAGACTCCCCAGAGGCATCAGCCAGGAATCCCGTAGCCTTATGAAGCAGGGAGAGAGAGTTAACAATATCCTCCCGGGAAGTACCGTGAGAGACATGGTCCTCCAACTGGACAAGCCAACGAGCGAGGGACCGAGCCACGCAGGTAGCAGCAATATTAGATTGCAATAGGTAGGAAGAAGAATCCCAGGTCTTCCGGAGAAGACCTTCAACCTTCCGATCCATGGGATCCTTCAACTGCGAGGAGTCCTCGAAGGGGAGGGCAGTTTTCCTCGCAACCCTGGACACCTGGACATCTACCTTGGGAAGCTCCCATTTTGAACAATCTCCAGTGAGGGGAAACCTATGCTTCATCTCGGAAGAAACAGAAAGACGTTTTTCCGGACATTCCCATTCCTGCATAACCACATCTAAGAGGTTGTCATGAACAGGAAACCCCTTACGGGCCCTAGCCTTTAAGCCCCCAAACATGACATCCTGCACGGAAGGAGCCGGCTCCACCTCCTCTACCCCCATAGTGGAGCGAACCATATCAAGAAGTTCCTCCATATCATCTGAAGAAAAAAGAAACCGCTTCCTATCCGAGCCTGCGGAATCCAGAGGCTCTTCAGAACCTCCCAATCCCTCAGGGTCAGACGAAAGCAATTCCCCGGACTCAGAGGACAAATCCTCATGTACCAGTTTACGTTTCTTAGCCGGAGGGACCAACACAGGGGCAGGAGGTGTAGCAAAAACAGACAAGGAAGACTGGACTTCCTGCTGAATAAGGGTTTTAATACTGTTCAGAAGTGACGGCTGTTCCGCCCGAAGGACATCATCAGTGCAGGGCTGGCATAGCTTCTTCTTATGGGAAGAGGGCAATTTGACGGAGCAGACCCCACATTTACAGGACACAGGTTTATCTTTGTCCTTCCGAGATCCGGAAGCCTTTTCTCCCTAAAACAGAGAGAGAGAGGGACCCCATAAGGACACAGAACCAGTCAAACCCATGCAATGGTTAACCCCATCCAGCTACTCACAGTAGGGGGATGAATGCTGGGCTCTGCAGATGCAGGCACAAGGGCTTTCTCAGACTCCATAAGCACATCCAGTACTAACCAGGCCCACCCTGCTAAGCGACTGAGAGCAAGAGATCAGGGGCACTCAGGGGGGATGGTCACAGACCTGACACCTGGACTTCCTAGCCGCACTGACCCACAGGCCTTACCTGGAGAAGAAGCCGACCGGGCTTTATGCAGCCGGGTCCTCAGCGCAGATGACCTCCTCCTCCGGATCCCGCAGTGCCATTCGTCCGGCCGCCTCTGTCTCCAGAAACGACCGCCCCGCACGCCATGCAGCCGGCCGCCCGCGTTCCCGCCCGGGAACGCCCAACGGAAGTGACGCGATAACTCCGCGACGTCACTTCCAGTCGCGGCCTCCGCTACGTCACTTCCGGTTGCGGCCCACAGCGGCGGCCGCGCCTGGTGGAGGACGACGCCGGGGAGCTCAGAGAGGCCCTCGGCCTGAAAGCACACCTGCCCCGCTTTACCCCCCAAGGGAGCGCAGGAGGGGCAGCACTGTCCCGAATAGCCACAGGGGAAGACGGGAGCGTCCCCAGGGGAGAGACCCGAAGGCCTGACCCCAGCCGCCCGGTAAGAAAAGAGTAGGAGCTGCCTAGTCACCGGCCACCAGCAGCTCAGAGTAACCTCTTCATGCCCCATAGAGGACAGGAAAAACACTGGTATGTGCAGGAAGGGGAGGGGTTTTTAACCTCTGTGTTTCCTGTCCCCTATTAGGGCGGGGAGGCAACCTCCGTTCTGCTGTCGTGGAAGGTGACTAGAGAAAATAAAGCTACATTCAAGGGTTCATGAGCATAAACCACCTTTTGTAAGGTCATGCCCCAGTATCTCAATCAGATTATGATCAGGACTTTAACTAGGCCACTCTTAGGTCTTAGTTGTTTTTCCTACACCATTCATAGGTGGACTTGCTTGGTGTGTTTTGGATCATTGTCCTGCTGCATAACCCAAGTGCGCTTCAATTTGAGGTCAAACAGATGGCTGGACATTGTCCTTCAGGATTTCTTGGTAGACTGCAGAATTCATGGTTCCATTTACGACGGCTAGTCTTCCAGGTCCTGAAACAGCAAAACAGCCCCAGACCAGCACAGTGCCACCACCATATTAGTTGGTATGATGTTCCTTTTCTGAAATGCGGTGTTACTCCTATACCAGATGAATTGTGACACACATCTTCCAAAAAGTTCAACTTTTGTCTCTTCACTCCACAGATTATTTTCCCAAAAGTCATGGGGATCATCAAGATGTTTTTAGGCAGATCTGAGACAAGTCTAAGTTCTTTTGACTCAGCCATGGTTTTCGTCTTGAACTCTGCCACACAGGCCCATTTTTGCCCAGTCTCAGTCTTATGGTGGAGTCATGAACACTGACCTAAACTGAGGCAAGGGAGGCCTACAGATGTTTGGATGTTGTTGTGGGGGCTCTTGTGACCTGTCACTGTGCTCTTTGGCCACTCCTGGGAAGGTTCACCACTGTTCCATGTTTTCACCATTTGTGGATAATGGCTCTCACTGTGGTTCACTGGAGTATCAAAGCTTTAGAAATGGATTTATAACCTTTTCCAGACATATAGATGTCAATTACTTTATTTGTTGCTGAATTTTTGGGGATCGAGGCATGATGTCTAGCAGGTCCTATTTAGGTGATTTTTTGATTGAGAACAGGCGTAGCAGTAATCAGGCCTGGGTGTACTATGGAAATTAAACTGCTTCCCAAAGATGTGATAAACCACAGTTGAAGTTGATTTATGTTCACAAGAGGCCCTGTAGGTTTGAAGATATTTTTCCCCTTAATAAAGACCTTCATTTATAGATTGTACTTTTGTGTTTACTTGTGTTATCTTTGTCTAATACAGGGGTCTCAAACTCAGCTGGGTTGGTGGGCCGCACATAGAAAAACATTTATAGTGGGGGGCCGCATCTCTTGTAGGACTAAGTGATATTTTTAGTAATACCAGAATTTCTTGCTCAATGTAGTAAAGTACAAGTCCTGATCCCTTTCTTGTAGTAATGTCTCCATCCTATCCTGATCCCCTTTTCTAGTGATGTCCCCCATCCTGATCCCTTTTTCTAGTGATGATCCCTATCCTGATCCCTTTTTCTAGTGATATCCACCATCCTGATCCCTTTTTTTTTTTATGTCCCCCATCGATCATGTTCCCCCTTTGTAGTGATGTCCCCACACTGATCTCCTTTTGTAGTGATGTCCCCCATCCTGATCCCCTTTTCTAGTGATAACCCCCATCCTGATCTCCTTTTCTAGTGATGTCCCCCTTCCCATTCCCCTTTAGTAGTGATGTCCCCCATCTTGATCCCCTTTAGTGATGATGTCCCATCCCGATCCCCTTTTATAGTTATGTCCCCCATCCTGATCTACTTTTATAGTGATGTCCCCCATCCTGATCCCCTTTTATAGTGATGTTCCCCATCCTGATCCCCTTTTATAGTGATGTCCCCCATCCTGATCTACTTTTATAGTGATGCCCCCCCCATCCTGATCTACTTTTATAGTGATGCCCCCCCATCCTGTTTTACCTTCTTACACACTCAAATACACACTCTATCACACTCACACACAAACCCACACACAAACGCCCCCCACACACACACACATACTCTCAAACACACTCTCACACATCCTCATACACACTCTTACACTCACACTCATACACACACTGAAACTCGCACACACTTTCTTATACACACATCCTCACTCTCACACTCACCCTCACACACACACCCTCTCTTACACACGCACACTTTTCTCACTTTAATGATGCATCGTTCCAATGCAGGGGGCCGCCGCGGTCCCCACTGTACTGACTTCCGGCCTCCGCTGTATTATGACTTCCTCCAGCCGCCGCTCAGACAAGCTCTGTTGCTCATCAAGAGCAATGCAATCTACCAGCCAGAGGCCTGCAGGTGACGTCATATTCTGCCGTCGGCTGCGGGCCTCTCATTGGCTGGCAGCTTGCATTGATCTTGCTGAGTGGCAGAGCTTGTTAGTGCTGCGGACAGAAGTCATCACACAGCGGGGACTGCAGCGGCCCCCTGCACTGTGGCAATGCATCATTAAGTTGTCCAAGGTGCCGCGGGCCGCATAGTGAAGCCTCAGGGGCCGCATGCGGCCCTCGGGCCGCGAGTTTGAGACCCCTGGTCTAATATGTAAATTTCTTTGGTGATCTGAAACATTTAAGTGGGACAAACATGGATAAGAATAAGAATAAGAAATCAGGAGGGGGTAAACACTTTTTTTTTTTTTTTACACCACTGTGGTATATTGCTTTTTAAGAGAACCTGATATATGCTGCCCAATCTGTGGACAGAATGTATCAGGCTCTGGCTGTATGAACTTTGCCATTACCATTTGACGCTGAAACGATGTGAAGTTTAAAAAAAAAATAATTAGTAACCAAGGGCCGAGCCACACAGCAGTTTGGTCCCTGGCGCCTTCTCCCTGTCCAGGATTGAGAGGTTTCTGCTTACACATACACGTAGGCAAAGACTTGTCAATTCTGAGCAGCGGTCAGAGAGAAGTGGCAGAAAATCTTCCTACACAACTAGTCAACAGTGATGCTCGGTCCCTGGCAGCTATTAATCCCTTCAACTGTAAAGATAAAATAGGGAGGGGGACAAGAGGCGCAATAGTGCCCTATCACTAGTGACACTTATATACAGTGGTGGTGCTGTGAAGCTGCTCACCTGGTCCAGTTGTGATCCCCACAACTGGTTTGAAGGCGTTTTTGGAAACGATGTTCCAGCTGCTGCAGGACCTCCACCAACCACTGGATAGTGGTATGTATCAAAGAAATGATGGGAGTGCTGGTGTCTCACGGTCCGCGCTGCTTCAGGGTTAAATAAACTCAAAGAGCCAAATCGATTTCCATCCTTTTATTCCTACTCTCTCCTACGATGAAGGTGCCAGGATAGGCGCCGAAACGCGTAGGAGAGGGGAGGAATAAAAGGATGGAAATCGATTTGGCTCTTTGGTGAGTTTATTTAACCCTGAAGCAGCGCGGACCGTGAGACACCAGCACTCCCATCATTTCATTAATCCCTTCAAGACATCTGCCATACATGTACAGTGCAAGTCACAAGTGGGAGTATTGAGTGGGCTGAGGAGGTTAGCCTGCACCATACTCGGCAGGTAATGGTTGTGTATTACACCCAGGCCCAGCCTCTAGCCTGTTAAATTGTGCTGTCAAGCACTGACAACAGAATTTAACATGCACTAGAATTGGTGTGCGCCATTTTAAGCGCCCATCTGTGTGCCTATGACAGCAGGTGATCAGCTGAATACTTCCGTTCTTGTGATAGCAGCATTAATATGAAATCCTGCCGTGGCCCGGCTTCAGAGGACACTGTGATTATCACTATACACAGCACTGCTATAGCACTGCTGTTTCTAGCACGAGCGATCAGACAATCTCAGCTTCACGTTCAAGTTAAGGGGTCAGTCCGAGACCAGCAACTTTTCTCTCAACTCCCTATTTAATATATCCCTCTAATCTATTTTTTTTTCTAATATACTTCCATTAGTAATTCCTTAAGGTTCTCTCTGTAAACGAACATTTGTTTTTGTTTTTTTCTATATCCTGCGTCTGGACGTACAGTGTGGGTGCTCCAGTGCATCTAGGATCCTCAAATGGAGTCAAGACAGGCCCCAGACATTTCCTCAGCTCCTCCCTAAAACAAAGCTGCTTGGCTTTACCTTGGCTGGCAATCAAAATACAGGGCAGCCCTTTATTTTATTATGTAACTAAATGATTAAAACAAAATAAATGACTGCGCCTTATTTTTGATTGCCAGCCAAGGTAAAGCCAGGCAGCTGGGTGCTGGTATTTTCAGCATAGTAAGTTCTTTAGTTATTTCCCCCCCCTCCCCAGGCTAAAGAGCAGCAGTCTGAAGCCGGCCTAGAAATTGGCAGATATCATTAGAAGGGCCAATTCCTGACACTTTGCCCAGCTCTTCCCGATATCCTGGTGCAGTGGCATCGGGGTGATAGAAGGGGCTAACAGCTGAGTCATTGAGACAGCTCGTCATTAAGCCCAGATTGATATCAGGCCTCTACGAGACCCGCCCATTAGGAATCATGTGAGTAAGTAGTTGTCATGCCTCCTACCGCAGGGCCTGCCTCCACTGCGCAGGGACGTCTGTGCCCAGCACGTGGCTCAATACGGTCTGCCTAGCCCGCTGTGCTCTCTCATACAGGTTAAGGCCCAGATACACACATAATTGTGCAGAGATTGTTCGCAGATCTCTGGTTGCAGTGAAATGGACACATTGTTCCATTTTGTGGTTCATGATCCTGCTATGCTTTCTGTGGCCTCCTCTGCCCAGAGTCTGCAGTTGCTGAAGAGTACTTCCAGGACCTGCCTTAGGCGATGCCTGCCGCATCATGCTGTTATTTAAAGGGCCAGTACACCCTGACCTAGAAGTGCCTCTCAGCCAATTGCTGAGAGATTCTCTGTATAGAAGGAATCCTCCTAGTTTGGGAGGTGCCTGGGCACCTGGGTTCTATCCTTAGGAATGTTGCTAGGTGTCCAGGTCCCTCTTCAATCATGACTTGCACCTGAAGACTGCTGTTTGCTCTTTGCTTTGCAAATATACTTACGTTTGTCTCTCCTCACAAACCACTATGGGTTTTATCTCCCAATCCTGACTTGCAGTATTACCTGGTCTCCGTTTCAGGCTATACCTGCATCAAGAACTACAAAGAACTACCTGAACCAGCCCATTACGGACTACGCAAGAACAACTTCCATCTCTGTTATAGACCTGCGGTCTGTTCAAGTCGCCACTCAGGTCCTGGTAGTTGTGACATTTAGACGCCCCTGGAGTTTTACTGGGTCAATTCCTGCATTGGGGTCTGCTCGCCGGTTGATCCTCCAGGGGAGTTCGGTGTCCCAACCAAGACGGGTACTCTCTTTGTCCTTTTTGACAGTGGGCACATCTTTAAACTCTAAATAAAGATCAACGTTTCTCTGAAGTCACTGTCCGGTCTCTTTCTATCTCAGGGGTTCATGTTCCACAAGTCTATCTGTGAGTCTATCTAGTGAGTTTACTCTAGATACTCACGCCCCTAGGACGTAAGAATTGTTAAAGCACACTCAGCTCTGCTTCACCCAGAGATTGCAGCAATGAAACAAGCGTCCTCTAGCTGCAGCCTTTGGGATCACATTGATTGCAGCTTTACTTTGTGGTGCGGCACACACAAGTCCCAGAGATCACATGATCATGGAGGCTTAGCTCAGGTGACTGGATGCCACCATGGCAATGTCTGGTCCCCCTGGTGGTGCTCGGGCCTTTACAATTACATTGCAATGGCACCAATCAGTGCGGGGAGGCAGATGAGAGACAGTGTACTCCCTTTTCCCTGTACCCAAACTGTTTCGATTGCAGCAGTTAGGGGGCGATACAGCCAGGGAGTCACAACGATCCTGTCCCTGGCTGTATCACATCACTCCTCCTCAGTCTACAATCCACTCCATGCAGGGGATGAAGCTGAAGAGCAGCAATCACAGGTGGATCACAACGCCGCTGTGCTCGATACTGATAGGAGTGATCATCACAGCACGACCACTCCCATCAGGGCTGGAGGCGGTTATACCGCCTCCTCCAGAGCTCCAGCCTATGGAAGGGTTTATTGCAGGCCAAACCATAAACTGGATAATAATGATTAGGCAATTTAATTGCCTGATCATTACAGTCGTCGTGATTGGCTGTTCAATTTTGAACAGCCAATCACAGCGATTGTAATTTGCCTGGTGACAACGCCACCCCTTCCCCCCCAACCCCCGGTGGTCATGGTCTAGTGCACTGCTTGTAGAATAAGCTAGCAGCGGATTGCTATCCTAGTTTCCGTGACCACCCTGCCGCGTTTTCACCAGGGCGTACCCATACCACCCTTGGTCAGGAACAAACTCCCTGGGCATATATGTATGCCCTTGGTCGTAAAGGTTTACTACACACACAGGGTTTACCCAAGGAAAACTTAACTAATCATAAACAGACAGCCCCTCATGGGCTCCTTAGCTAACTGCTCACGAAAACAGACTGTCACATGTTATGCCTATGAAGCCATGAAAGGAAATCCTTTTTATTTTTGTCCTGTATGCTATAACCTGCTTTGATAGTATTACAACAGGTTAAATAAAGGAAAACAGATTTCTCTAATTTGTCATTATAGCAGATGCCACATGATCAGAGCCATAATAGTATGTCATAGCATGAATTGTCAAATGGTCATATGGCAGCAGGAGGAGAAATAAACATCCATTTGCTGACATGTCTTTTAAAGCGGACCATGAGGAATCATTATCATGAATAAGGTAAAATAATAAATGAGCTTCCTTAAACTCAAAGTCCATCGTAAAAAAGATAAATAATATTTACCAAAGTTATAGGTGCTTGGAAAGAAGAACTGTTCTGGTGGTGGATATGCAGGTGGAACACCTCTACTCAAACTACGTTCATGAACCAGAACGTCAAAGATGGTGTCATCAGTCATGTTAGTTAACGCTTCAAGAGACCAGAATGCAAAATAAGAACAGTTTCTAAGAAACTGCCCAGGCCTGTGAAAAAGAAAACCATTAACCGAGGCAACACTGAAAGAAATATTACCCCTATCCCACACCCAAGAAAAAAATCTGCACCTCTTACCTTAAAGAATCTGGCATCTGTGCTTGATACCAACGATTTATATCAAACACTCCTATGTAAACTGAAGGCTTATTTTGTCCATACGTACTAACTTGCCAGCTGAATATTGACACACTGGTGTCAGGTGATGTAACTGAAAGAAAAATAAAGTTACAAATTTATACATAAATATATTATATACAATCTGTAAAGCTATCCTATAGGGCTATGGTGAATCGGCCACCGAACCTGGCAGCTCTACAGCGCCTCCTGTTAAACCCAGGTCAGTCAGGGAACTGTCTGAGGATAAAAGAAGGGCCGCAGCTGCCCTGTCAGTGCTGGTTTACTAAGGCAACTCAGTGAGTGTGGTATATGCCTTCTGACCTGCAACCAGAAGCACATAGAACAACCTCCACCCAGTCACTGATAGAGACCCTGAATAACACCAAGCACTAATTGCTGTTACCAGTTCCTCATTTAATATAAGTCTTGTCCATGATCGGGCTTATTTTTGGTTGGAACCCAACCAAGGTAGCATTAAATGAGCACACGGAAATGGAAATGCGTGATCAAGATAAAAGCACAACTCAACAAAGAGAATTTTGTTTACGTACCGTAAATTCTTTTTTCTTGAATCATCAATGGGAGACCCAGACAATGGGGTTTAGGGCACTGCCCTCCGGAGGTCACACTAGGTACTACAAGTTTGTAGACACCGCCCCCTCCACTTATAAACCCCTACCGCAGGGAATATCCTCAGTTTGGTCCATAAGCTGCGAGGAGACAACATAAACCACACCCGAAACATCGGGAAAGAAACCGTGCACAGACGGTCCAACAACCCGGAAAAAAACTGTCCCAACTGGGAACAGGTCAATTCAAAAAAACATCCAACGGAACAACTGGGTGGGTGCTGGGTCTCCCATTGATGATTCAAGAAAAAAGAATTTACGGTACGTAAACAAAATTCTCTTTTTTCTGATCATCATAATGGGAGACCCAGACAATGGGGATGTCCTAAAGCAAACCCCAGGGCGGGAAGAGTTCCTCAAAAGACGTTGAAGTACACGGTCCCCCTTAAAGGTGGGCAACCACCGCCTGGAGGACCCGCCTGCCCAAACTTGCATCCGCAGAGGCATGGGCATGCACCATATAGTGCTTAGAGAAGGTGTGCAGGCTGGACCAGGTGGCCGCCTGACACACTTGCAGAGCTGAAGCGCGATGTCGCAAAGCCCAGGATGCACCGACGGCTCTGGTCGAGTGCGCCTTCAAGCCCACCGGGAGAGGCATACCCGCCGAACGGTAAGCCTCTTGAATGGGAGCCTTGATCCACCTGGCCAAGGTCGATTTTGATGCCGCGGACCCCTTACAGCGACCCGCCGTAAGGATGAACAAAGAGTCCGAACTCCGGAAGGAGGCCGTCCTGGACACATAAATGCGTACAGCCCTTACCAAATCCAGAGTGTGGAGGTCGCGCTCAACCTGATGAACAGGAGCGGGACAAAATGATGGGAGCACAAGCTCTTGGTTCAAGTGAAAAGTGGACACCACCTTTGGCAAAAATTCTGTCCGCGGACGCAACACCACCTTGTCCTGGTGGACTACCAGAAAAGGAGATTTGCACGACAGTGCAGCCAATTCTGACACCCGTCTCAAAGATGTAATTGCCACCAGAAAGACCACTTTCTGTGACAGACGAGAAAGAGAGACTTCCCTCAAAGGCTCGAACGGCGGTTTCTGCAGAGCCGCCAGGACCATGTTAAGGTCCCAAGGGTCCAGCGGTCGCCTGTATGGCGGGACCACCCGAGACACCCCCTGCAGAAATTGACGGACCTTAGGAAGGAGCGCCAGACGCCTGTCAAACAGCACTGAAAGAGCTGATACTTGACCCTTCAGGGAGCTGAGGGATAAACCCAATTCCAAACCCGATTGCAGGAAAGCCAACAAGGTCGGAATGGACAAGGGCCATGGAGACCGCCCACCAGAGGCACACCAGGAGAAAAAAATTTTCCACGTCCTGTGGTAAATCCTCCGTGATACAGGCTTCCTAGCCTGATTCATAGTGGCAACCACTGTAGGAGAAAATCCTCTGGAAGTCAGAAGCCAGGCCTCAAGAGCCATGCAGTCAATCTGAGAGCCCTGGAATTGAGGTGGAAGAAGGGGCCCTGCGCGAGTAGATCTGCGCGATCTGGAAGAGCCCACCGGAGTCCGCCGGACAGTTGCCACAGATCCGGATACCAGGACCTCCTGGGCCAATCCGGTGCCACTAGAATGGCTACGCTGCACTCCGACCTGATCTTCCACAAAACCTTGGGAATCAGTGCTAGTGGTGGGAACACATATGGTAGACGGAATCCGGACCAACTCAGGATCAGGGCGTCCGCCCCCAGAGACTGAGGATCCCATGATCTCGCCATGTATTGCGGCACCTGATGATTCAGCCGTGAGGCCATCAGATCCACATCCGGAGTGCCCCATCTGCTGCAGATGTCCTGAAAGACGTCCGGATGAAGGGACCACTCTCCGGCGTCCATCCCCTGGCGGCTCAAGTAGTCGGCCTCCCAATTCTCGACCCCTGGGATGTGAACTGCGGAGATCAGGCAGTCGTTGTCCTCCACCCAGGATAGAATGCGGTGGACTTCGGCGAGGGCCTGAGCACTTCTGGTCCCTCCCTGATGATTTATATAGGCGACGGTCGTCGCATTGTCGGACTGAACCCGGATGGGCTGTCCTGACAGGAACTTCTGAAACGCCAGGAGCGCCAGATAGACCGCCTTGATCTCCAGTACGTTGATCTGCAACGCCGACTCCGACTGAGTCCAGAGGCCTTGAGCCCTGTGGTGTAAGAACACCGCCCCCCAGCCCTTCAGACTGGCATCGGTGGTCACCACTGACCATGAGGGTTTGAGGAAAGACCGGCCCCGTGACAAGTGACGTGGCTGGAGCCACCACAGCAGGGAATCCCTGGTCTGTCGTGAAAGGGCCATCAGCCGATTCAACGAGATCGTCCTCTTGTCCCATCTGCGGAGAATTTCCAGCTGGAGAGGACGGAGGCGAAACTGTGCGAAAGGCTGCCACCATGCGTCCCACCATCTTCATCAACGTCCGTATGGATGATTGGGGGGACAGGAGGATATCTTGGACTCCCGATTGGATGGCCAGCTGTTTGGCTCGTGGCAGGGACACCAGAGCTGAGTCCGTGTGGAAGTCCATGCCCAGATACGTCAGTGACTGGGTCGGAACCAGGGTTGATTTCTGGACATTGAGAAGCCACCCAAACTGTTCCAGAGACTGCATGGTTACCTCCAGGCTCTTTTGACATAGATGTTCCGATGGCGCCCTGACCAGCAGGTCGTCTAGATAGGGTATGACGGCATGTCCCTGCATATGTAGGAGAGCCATCATAGAGGCCATCACTTTCGTGAACACCCGCGGTGCCGAGGCCAACCCAAAAGGCAGCGCCACGAACTGGTAGTGTTCGTCCCCCACTGCGAATCTCAACCAGCGCTGATGATCCGGTGCAATGGGCACGTGAAGGTAAGCGTCTCGGATATCTATGGACGCTAGGAAGTCTCCCTGCGACACAGCCGCGATCACGGAGCGCAGGGATTCCATGCGGAACTTCCGAACCAACACGTGACGGTTGAACAACTTGAGGTCCAGAACCGGGCGAAAAGAGCAGTCCTTCTTCGGGACGATAAAGAGGTTGGAGTAAAAACCCCGGAACCTCTCCCCGGAAGGCACTGGGACCACTACTCCGTCCCTGCGGAGTCCCTCCAACACCAGATGAAAAGCCTGAGCCTTTTCTGGGGATGGAACCGACCGATAGAATCGGTGAGCCGGCCGCGACGTCAGCTCTATCCTGTATCCGCGTGAGACTACGTCTCGGACCCACTGATCTTGAACGTGGAGTAACCATCTGTCCTGAAATCGGGACAGGCGGCCCCCCACCTGTGGGGCGGCAGGACGCGAGAGCGAGTCATGCGGAGGTGGGTTTGGGAGCGGCAGCCGCTGCCCCCGTTGACTTCTTCTGGCGACCCTTGGGGCGCCACTGAGTAGAGGGCTTGCCCCCTCTGTCCGCGCGAGCGGACGAAGCTGATGACTGTGAGCTGGCACGAAAGGACCACTGTTTAGGGTTCCTTTTAACTGTATACCGTGGCTTAGGCTTATTCTGTGGAATCTTAGACTCCGCAGAATCCTTAATCAGCTTATCCAGCTCGGTACCAAACAGTCTGTCACCAGAGAATGGAAGATTCTGCAGAATCTTCTTTGACGTGGCATCTGAGTCCCATAGACGCAGCCACAACAATCTGCGGATCGCTATAGCATTGGCCGAAGCCACAGCCGAGCAAGTGGCAGTTTCTAGGGTCGCAGTCCTGGCGTAATCTGCATAGGCCCTTGCCCTGTCAGTAAGCGCTAGGACCTCTGAATTGGACCCCGCCAGGTCAGTGATACCATCCAGGCAGGTGGTGATCGCCTGCAGAGTCCAGACCGTGGCAAAATTAGGGGCAAATGAAGACCCCACAGCCTCATAGGAAGACTTGGCGAGTTGTTCGACCTGTCTATCCGTCGCATCCTTCAATGAGGAGCTATCAGAGGCAGAGAATAGGGAGCGTGCAGCAATCCTGGTCATGGAGGCGTCCACCTTCGGGGACTGCGACCACTCCTGAAGCACCTCCTGTGGAAAGGGGAAGCGAGTGTCCTTAGATTTACGGACATAGCGCCGCCCAGGGTGAACCCTGGGTGCTCTAACCACCCTTCCAAAATTAGTGTGGTCCATAAAGGAGCCACATGGGCGAGCCTCCGGCTGCAACCATTGATACACCTCCTTTGGGTGTAATTCCACCTCCTCAGGGGGTGCCACGAGACGAAGAGTCTCGTTTATGGAGGATACCAAATCCTCCACCCCATCAGGTGGTTCTGACATAGACTCAAGAATTGAACCCCCCTCATCCTCGTCACCATCAGAGTGACACTCCTCCTCAGAGAGGTACTGGATCTCGGGTGAGTCATCCCGGCGAGCCCGCTTAAGGGGTCTCGCGGCAACCAAGGGTGACCCCCGGGGGTAACATGAGGGAGTAGCTGGGCTTCCCAGTCTCCTAGTCAGTGCCTCCAGGGATTGCAACATGGAGGATAGCTTGGATAACACAGATTCATTAATCTTATTCTGTGTCTCCCATCGCCCTGGGATCACCTGAACCTCAGGGTACAGCACCGGAGCTGCAGCCTCTGCAGTGTCAGTCCGGGCCTCTGGGCGTCCGCAGTTATTGCAGGACCCCCCAACCAACGTCCCGTTGCATGTAGCACAGGTAGTGGTGGAGTTGTCTGCCTTAGCAGCACCCTTCTTTGCTGGGGACATGCCGACAGCGGAAGAGAAAAATAAGCCAAGCAGAAAACCGGAACACCGGCGGCTTACCGACCGCTTCAATGCGGTGGAGGGGAGCGGTGTGTGTGTGGCCTCCGCGAGGGTATTGACCGGATTCTCCCGGGAGCGCAGGAGTGCACTCATTCAGACCCAGTAGGGAAGTGAGGAGAAAAATGGCCGCCGCCAGACAAGTCATGGGCGGCGCTACGAACACGCGGGAAGCACACACACACGCCCATCTCATGGGCTGCTCCCCATCTCTCCAAGCAGCCATGTCAGTAATCTGGTGCTGGAGCCGCAAGCGCGGGAGGCATAGTATCGACACTATACCCAGGGCTCCAGACAAAATCTGTAGCCCGCAGCCGCAGCCCCTGCGACACACAGGGCGGTCAGCTATGGTGACCCCAGCACAGGGTACACCGCCAGAACCGCGGACCCGAGGGTTGCGCGCGGTCTGAGTGTCAGAACACAGTAGTGTCAGACACTACCCCCAGGCACACCGGAGACACACAGGGTACCTCAGTGCCAGTCCGGTCTGTAAGCACCATATAATGGGAGGCCTCGGACGGGGGTGCAGCACCAGTCCGGTCTGTAAGCACCGTTTAGGGAGGCCTCGGACTGGGCTGGCTCCAGTCCGGTCTGTAAGCACCATTTAGGGAGGCCTCGGACGGAGCGGAGCTGTGCGAGGCTCCTGACTCCCACTTCTCAGAGCCCCCCAAGGGAGGATGTGAAGGAGCACGGCAGCGTACCGGGAGAACACCATGTGTCCAGGCGCAAGGCCCTCCGGTACCTCGACCTGTGTGTTCCCCAAGGGTGAACAGGGAGACCGCCGGAGGTCCCCAACCGGGACCTACCTTGTCTTCAGACGCCATCACGTAAGCTGTGAGAATGCTGTGATGTGCAAGCAAAGCGTGTGATACCTCCGAGCACACTAAGTTTAAAACTGAGGATATTCCCTGCGGTAGGGGTTTATAAGCGGAGGGGGCGGTGTCTACAAACTTGTAGTACCTAGTGTGACCTCCGGAGGGCAGTGCCCTAAACCCCATTGTCTGGGTCTCCCATTATGATGATCAGAAAATTAAATTTATATGTTTAATCACCCTATTGGTACACTAGATAATTTTACAGTTATTAAGATGTTACAAATATTTAAGTCAGTTATGCAAATTAAAGGATAAATGGAATACACACAGAATTACACACTCGTGATCAGTTACTTTAATGCTGATGGTGCCACAAGGAACCGCATGGAACCACCAGGTTACAGGGTATACGCTGGCAGTGGGGAATTATGTTGCTTCAGACGAATACCAAGATGGGAAGAGATGGGCATTTTTTTATAATGTAAGAGGCCCTCCCATCTCACACCCCTGCAATATCTCATAACTCCCACCCCTTGAGTGGAGATATGCGTTATGCAAAAGTTATCTGCCATATCTGTCTGGGAATGTTGCAGGCAGAAAACAATGCTCTCATATTTTCAGTTATGATTTTATCTTCGCCTGGATATGAAGTACGATTGCTTTCAGAGCATCCTACTGGTCAATAGTGCTATGACCGTCTGGATCTGTAGGTTTCAAATTTATACTCCACATCACAGGAGGGATGGCTTATGAAATATTAAAAGTTATAACTCGGTTCCGCTCGGTCTGGGCTGAGTGAAAGAATTTCCTCTCCACCTGAAGTGACAGGAGATAAGCCTGCCTTCACATTTGCAGATGCCTCTGCAGCGTTCTGCGGAGGCATCTGCAAGCCTCTGCATGCAGACCGCAGACCCTATCTTTATAATGGAGCGCACGGTGTCTGCAGATGCTTGCAGACCGCCGTGCGCATCCATTCACTCCTGTGTGTGATCTGTGCGCAGGCGGATGCCTGCGCACAAATCACACACTCTCGCCCGCACCAGGGACGCAACATGTCGCGTCCCTGGTGCGGACGAGAGTGTGTGATCTGTACGCAGGCATCCGCCTGCGCACAGATCACATATAGGAGTGAATGGGTGCGCACGGTCATGCGCTGTCAAGCGCAGCACCGTGCGCTCCCATGATAAAGATAGGAGCTGGCGGCCGCTGCGCACACATTGCGGACCCCTCCGCAGAACGCTGCGGAGGGGAACGCTAATGTGAAGCCAGCCTTAGACGTGTTACTTCTCTGCAGATGACAGCAGGGAATCTTCCTTTACCTGCCTGCCTCTAAGAAGTTCTATTGTGTGGCCTGTTGGCCAGGGAATAAGCATACTCATGCTAATTAACCTATACCACTTTCCAGAGATGAACTGCCTCTGGCTAACAAGGGTTGGGCTTAATGTCCTATGAGTGCAGCTTCTGAGCAAAATGGTTATTTGTAAGAATATTGCTTTCTGATACAAAATGGCAGCTGGGGAATATTGCTTATTCATCACAAAGGCTATTCCAATCATTGACAAAATTTGTGACCTTTAAGTTTAAACATTTAATTAAACTTGGAAAAAAGTTTTCCGTTCTGCAGGATACACGTAGCCAGAGTACTGCGTTTTGTGACAGACCTTTATCATGGACAAAAACGTAATTAAAGTGTTTACATGCATTAGAAATGTTGTGTTTTGTGATACTATAACCGATGTTCTATTGTACAGGTTTTCAGCAGTGTAGAAGGGCATCTTAGGCTGCTTTCACATCAGCGGTAATCGCTGATCGCGGCAGTTGCAGTGAAAAAACGCAACTGCCACGATTACCGCTTAATGGCACACTTGCAGTTCACCTGCGGCAAGCCCTATGCAATGTCTATGGGGATTGCGGTAATCGCAGCAATTGCTTTTTTTCAGCGATTACGGCTGATGTGAAAGCAGCCTTACATAAAATGTTACATTTTGCAATTGATGGCAAATTCCATAATCATTGTTGCTGTTAAGGCTGCTTTCACACTGCATCAGTGTCCATCCGTGACAAACAGGATGCCCATGGATCAGTTTTTGGCTCCAGTGTCTTTCACTGGGGACGGAAAACACTTCCGTGGGCATCCTTGTGGATCCACGGCAAAACAGTTTTCATGGAGGCCAAAAATCCATCTCGATACATTTTTGGTCTACGTGAAAAGTAATGAGATGCCGCGGATCCACAGTGATCTGCGACAGCAGGTGAAAAATAAGAACAAGTGTCTATGGGCACGGAAAGCCACGAACCGTACGGATACCCTTGGATCCATACTTCCGGGCTTTGACACATGAACTGTGCATGATGCAGTTGTTAATGACACACCCCCAAGAGGGCGTCATTATGGATCCTACGGATCCATGAAAGGAACGCAAAAGGATGCTGCTTCTAGCATCCAAGACACCTGTTGCGTGGGAATCCGTGGGCATACAGAATTTTCCTGAATGCCCATGGATTCCAAAACTGCTAATGTGAAAGTAGCCTAAGGCTTGTTCCCATCTTCAAGGATAGATAGATTTGGATACTAATTATAGAAAACAATCAACTTTGCAATTTACATTTTAGTAAAATTTATAAATGGCAGTAAAACACTTATTTGAAGTTGCTGGAATATATGAACATTGTATTCTGCATCATAAAAAAAGGGTTGACTTCTAATAAGAAGTCAGATATTAAATTTAAAAACAAGATCCTCATGTGGCTTCATTATGAGGAGAGAATTAACCCTTAACCATCCGGCGATTTTTCTTTTTTCCTCCACTTCTTCCAAGAGCCATAACCTTTTCATTTTTTCGTCAATAAGACATGAGGGCTTGTTTTGTGCAGGACGAGTTGTACTTTCAGATGAAATCATTAGTTTTACCATACAGTGTACATGAAAATGGGAAAAATCTCCAAATGCGGTGAAATTGCAAAAAACAGTGATTTTTGTGTACTCACCGTAAAATCCCTTTCTCCGAGCTCATCATTGCTGGACCAGGTTACGGCCTTGCAAACCTGCGTCGCCGAGGCCTGGTGCCGAATGAGTTGAGAGCCTTGATCCCCACTGGGATTGGCCTGTTTTTGACACGGTAGGATTCTAGGATTGATAAGCAGATCCACCTTTCCTATGTGGATTCAGAAGCCGCCGTCCCCTTCTTCGGTCCTTCGAGAATGACAAACAGCGTTTGTTTCACGGAATTAGGCTGTCCGGGAGATGTAGTGTCTGAGGGCCCTTACTAGGTCCAAGGTATGGAGCAGTTTTTTGAAGCGGTGTACAGGTACTGGACAAAAGGATGGTAGAATGATGTCCCTCATTGAGGAGGAAGTGGGACACCACCCTAAGCAAAAAGGACTGTGACGGACGGAGAACAACCTTATCTTTGTGGAAGGTTAGCGGGGGGGTGGGGGGGACGGGGGCAACAGGATAGGGCGGCTAGTTCCGACATGTGCCTTGATTGGTGTGACTGCGACTAGGAAGGCGATAAGGGATACTTCTTGCAGTGGTTCGAACGGGGCCTTTCATAGGGCGCCTAGAACTAAGTTTAGGTCCCAGGCGACCTAGGGTGTCTTGTGGGGGGGGGGGGGGGGGGGAGGGGGGGGTCGCGTGTGCGACATACCTTGGATAAATGTTTTGACCTGTGGTTTGGTAGCAATCCTGCACTGGAATAGTACGGTTAAGGCGGAGATTTGGCCCTTGATGGAGCTGAGTAACATGCCGGAGTTGAGGCCAATTTGAAGGAAGTCCAGGATTGTAGGGATGGAAAAAAGGAGTGGGTTACAGTTGCAATCTTTGCACCACCGGAAGAAGGTCTTCCAGGTGTGGTGATAGATGCGTGAGGATGTCTGTTTGCGGGCATTAACCATTGTGGATATGACCTCTGGTGAAAAAGCCGCCTGGGTCAGGACCCAGGATTCAATAGCCATGCCGTTAAAGACGAGGCGTCCCGAGTTCTGGTGGCAAATGGGGCCCTGGATTAGGTCCAGTCGGTTTGGGAGTAGCTAGGGCGCGTTGATGAGGAGCTGTATGAGCTCTGTGTACCACGCTTGTCGTGGCCAGTCTGGAGAGAGGAGTATTACTTGAACTCTTTCCACTTTGATCTTTCTGATCACTCGTGGGATCAGCAGTAGAGGGGGAAAGATGTGTGGAAGTCGGAATTGGAGCCAAGCGAGGATCAGCGAGCGCTAGGGGGTCCGGGGACCTGGCTACAAAGGCTGGGACTTTGCCGTTCATTCTTGACGCCATCAGGTCTATGTCGGGGGTTCCCCAGCGCCGACAGATTTGTAGAAAAACCTCTGGGTGGAGGGACCATTTTCCGGAGGCCAGCCCTGGCAGCTTAGGAAGTCTGACACCCAGTTGTCCAATCCCGGGATGTGGACAGCTGATTTGACTGACCAAGTTTTTTCAGGCCAATGCAGGATGTGTTCTACTTCACATATTGCGGATTTGCTGCGTGTGCCGCCCTGGTGATTGATGTACGCTACACTGCCGTTGTGTTGTCTGATTGAATGCGGATGGGGCAGCCGGCTGGAAGTTGGTGGAAATATTTGAGTGCTAAGCGGATCGCCTGTAGTTCCAGAATGTTGATTGAGAGGTGTGATTCCTGTGACATCCAGCGGCCATGGGCCGTGTGTTGGCTGTATATGGCCCCCCCCAGCCGAGGAGGCTGGCGTCGGTGGTTACGACTAGTCACTGGATTGGGAGAAAGGCTCTTCCCTGTGCTAGTTAAGATGGTCGTGTCCACCAGGAGAGTGCCTTTAAGACTTGCGTGGATGCTTGCGGTCGAGGCTGAAGGGATTTTTGTCCCACGCTGAGAGGAGGGCAAGCTGCAGGGGTCGGAAGTGTAGCTGAGCAAAAGGAATTGCTTCCGTTGCTGCTACCATTTTTCCTAGGACCACCATGCTGAAGCGGATGGATTGAGGTGGTCAACTGCAAAGAGTGCAAACTCCTTTGCGAATTGCCATGGCTTTGTCTTGAGGGAGAATTCCTAGCCCTCGTGTGGCGTCGAAGGTAATCCCTAGAAAGTTTATTCTTTGGACCGGCGCTGGGGATGATTTGTCTAGGTTTATGAGCCACCCTAGGCGGGAGAGCGTGTCCACTGTTATTTGGATGCTCTCGAGGCAGGTTTGGAAGGATGGTTCTTTGATTAGCAGGTCGTCTAGGTAAGGGAGGACGACCACTGCCCACGAATGGAGAATGGTCATGATGGCTGCCATGACCTTTGTGAAGACTCTGGGTGCAGTTGTTAGGCCGAAGGGCAGGGCGATGAATTGTAAGTGGTGTTTTTGAACGGTGAACCGCAGATACTTTTGGTGCAATGGAAAAATGGGGATGTGGTGATATGAGTCTTGTATGTCGATGGTTGCCAAGAATTCCACTTTCTCTTTCGCCTCATTGGCGGACACAGGACCATGGGTGTTATGCTGCTGTCCACTAGGAAAAAAAAAAAAAAAAAAAGATAGACAGTGGCTCCTCCTCTGCAGTAACCCCCCCCCCCACCCCCACGGGCAAGCCTTGCCTCGTCAGTTTTTGCTCAGTGTTGCTTAGGAGGCAGACCGCCTTTTTTTTGTTTTCCTTTTTTATATTGATATTTTTTGCTTTTTCTTCCCTTTTTTTCTACAAATGGTTTTCAACATACCACTCACTAGATAAAAGGAAGAGTCTACTCCGTTCCCAGTTCCCCACATGGGCTCTGAGTCTAAGTGAAACTGAACTTCTTCCCCAGCTCCCCACTGTCGGGGACCCGGATCAAGGTTGAGACCGACCACATTTATTCTACAATCCTCCCTAGGCCTCACAGCTAGGACCCTGGGTTGAAGGATGGCGGACTTGTCTCCACAGCTTCTCACGGCATCTGGGCGGCAGACTGTACACCGCAACTATCCTCACCATGTTACCCCTACAAGGGCCCTGGGTCGAGGCTCCTATCTCAGGTATTTCCAGTCTAGAGAACGCAGGACCCAGACGCAGGCACAAGTCTATTACAGGGTTCCTCACATGATAGCACAGGACCCGGACGCCGGCACAAGTCTATTACAGGGTTCCTCACATGATAGCACAGGACCCGGACGCCGGCACAAGTCTCTACACCTGGGCACTCTCCCCGCAGTGCAGCAGCAATGTTGACATTACCCTGTCACTAGGTCCATTTTACGCCAGGCTCCGGCTTCGGCCTAGCCTCGAAAGTCTCCGCCTCTACCAGCCCCCTACCCGCCCTTCACATGACGCGCGGCGGGGACGGAACACGCCCAGGCTGCGTTTATGAAGAGGACGGGACGGCTCTCTCCCAAGTGATTCTCCTCCCCTCTGTACACAATACGGTGAAATATTACATTGTCACATGACAGAATGACGAACCAAACTGAAGACATGAGGATACGATTTTATAATCTATCTCCTCTCCATAACCACAAGAGCAGGGGCAATACAGAAGCAAGAGCCACAAGATCTGTCACTTCCACCATGTCCAGCTCCAGGAACATAAGGCTACCAAGGCCTTCACCCTTACTATACCTATGAGGTTACATGTAGACTTTTTCTGTCTAGGGGATGTACTACCCTCACTGCCAGGATGGTACTCCTACCATGGTACAGAATCAACACTCATGCCACACCTCTCAGCCCGACTGGGCAGTTTCTTCTGTTCCAATCCACATCACAGTCCATGGACAAAACCTCCAGGTCCTACATAGTCGTCCTACACCACTGCGCCTCAGACCGGTCCCAATTGCAGAGGTAAACCACAGAACAGAGAACACTCCACCTCAGGCTTCCCTACTATCGATGTCTGAAGTAGAATGAAATCATAGGACGAAAAGGGACCGTAGCACTCCTTCACAATTTTTACGTTCTTCCTAACAGGGAAAGCCAACAGGCTTTCCCTTGCCAGTCAGATCTACTCTCTAGACTGGGGCCCTCATTTACACACATCCATCCAGCTGGACGCATCGGACAGTTGGCTGGGGTTGACAACCTACTCAGGTCGTTAATCAAGCACTAGTCGTACCTGACCCTCCTTGTGAAATCCCACAACACACGGTCTCATTCACAGGAGTTGAACGGTCGCACAAATGTTTTCCGGTTCATCCCATAATCCAGGCAGTCCTTCAGACATATATGTCCAACCCACATCGGACATTCGCATACCGCAAGATACTTCTTTCCTGCATTGCCCCAGGATTGGTCACTCCCTGCGGGTATAACCCCTGGCGGCCCCTCTAGCCGTTAGCACTCTCCTTCCTCCCTGGACGCAATCTTCATCGGGGATGCAACAGACCGTCAGGAGAGCACATGGCACACTCTGCTTTTTTCAAGGCAACTGGACCACCATTCCTACCCTTGGTTACATTATGACTTCGCAGGTAATTTGCACGCCGCCTTGTGCAATCTGGACCCTGGCCCATAGCTGCCGGATCTGACAGCGCAAGCTTCAGTAGCCGAGGAATATCTAGTGCATGCATCTCTAGATAAGCTACTGGCGCTGCCATAGGGCCTCAACTGCTTTTAAGGCTACACAAGCACTCCGGCCACAAGAGGAACGGCAGATCCTGTATTTTTCGTAATCCCTGACAAGCTTCCCTTATTTTCACAGCCGTCTATTCCTGGAAAAAAAGGACCTCTCAGTAAGGACAGGAGTCCCCACTTCCAAACTCAAGGGATATGGAGGGCGACGGTACCTTTGCTTACAGATTTACAACAACCTACAACAGGCGGGAACGCGGGGTGTTACCTCCACGTACCCCCTACTGGCTCCAAGGGACATCATTTATAGTGACTGTTCCTCAGCGTTCCGACCTCCAATATGGGACTGCTTGGCACACAGATCCGGATAATCATCCTCCCCAGCTCCCACAGTTGGGTGCTTGGATCACAGTTGATGGCACTACTATATGATAATCCTCAGTCTCCCCATCCACCTCCTCATGGCACTTGGGTTGCAGCAAATGAAAATGAACGTTTCCACAGGCCGTCAACTTACTACTCAGTTTTTTAATTTTGTAGTTCCCAAACAGGGAAAAGTTGATCCGACCTTCCTGAACTTAAAGCGCCAACCCAAGGCATTTGGTTTCATAATCTCCGCATGAAATCTTCACTTCATCATTTCATCCATGGAAGCAGGAGAGTTCCTGGCCCTCAAATACTTGACACGTCTGTCTACACATACCAGGGTGCTTCAGGGATTCCTCTGCCTCGCAATCCACATGGATCGCTCTCTGCCTAGCATCTAAGGACGCCACCAAGTCATGGTGGCGGTCATGTCTATTTTAACTCACGAGGAGTCGTCGTCCTCCCATACCAGGAATATCTACTTATCAAGGCTCCTTCCTTTTGAGACTGCGCAGAAAGTGTCACTACAGTGGACCTCCAGGATCATCTAAGATGGTTATGCAATGCCGCAAATCCTCTCCAGTCCCAATTCAAATGCCAACGTCAAGGAAGCGGGCCCTCATCCGTCCATCACCACACTCTCTCCGATTTGCAATGGAAGTTAGAGCATGCTGTTCAGTTACCCTTGCCCAGCCGCACCTCTGGACTCTCCAGATGACTATTCTCACGACCCGAGACAGGAATCCTTTCACTCTAGTCAGGATATTCAGTCTGACGAAGTGTTTCTCCCTCACTGGTGACTGCGCCTGTCCTCCCTTTCACAATGGAGATCCCTTCCACCCGCTCACAGGTGATACTGACGCAGACCTATCAGACTGGGGAGCGGTGCACTGTCATCACACGGCTCAGGGCAGCTGGCCGCCCTAAGGGTCCACCCTGCCCATCATTCTCCTGGGGATTCACGTCACCTTTTCTGGCACTACGCTCTTGTCTTCGGTGCCTCGCAAGTGTTTCTCCCCGAATAAAATCACTCAACGCCACTTCCAAGGTGGAACCCGCAGCACACAAGCGATGTCCGAGTTGGGACCTATTATCCATCGGGTCAAATCACTCCGGTCTCCTCTTCTTCAGCACCGTTATGAATGAACAGCAAAGAGCATGTGTTCATGGCTAGATCTCGCGACTCAACTCATGGGAGCGGATACCTACCCCCCCTCCCACTGCCTCTCATTCTCAGTATGAGGCAAAGATCAAATCTGACAGCATAACTGTCATCCAGGTGGCCCCGGATTGGCCCAGGCGCACCTAGTATGCCTGCCTATTTTAACTTGCCACCGATTTTCCCTGGCATCCTCCAGACTGTACAGACCTTCTTTTCCAGTCCTAGTTACCCCCAGAATTCGAAAACCCTACACTTCATGGCGTGGCCCTGAGACCTGGTTCTCTTTTTGCTCGAAGGTCGCTACACCTGTGAATACAGCGGGAAAACCTGCTACCGCTCACATTTATTTCTACACATGGAAGCCTTCCTTATTTGATGCAGTTTTTGGGACCAGTCTTCTCTATCTAACAAGCTTTTTAGCTTTCCTTCAATCTGGGCTGGACGTTGGCCTCTCTCTGTTCCCTCAGAGGGCACATCCCCACGCTATCTGCTCTGTTCCACCACCATTGCGCGGCTAAAGCCTCAGGTTAAGACTTTTCATCCAGGAAATTTTCACGCCTTGTCCCCTCCCCCTTAAAACAACCGTTGGTAGCATGGGACCTCAACCTGGTCTACGACGTGTGGCAAGATCCATTCTTTGAGTCCTTTAAAGAAATTTTCTTTCACCTTTGTTACCAGAAGATGGTATTCTGGTAACAAATTACCTCTATCCGTCGAGTCTCTGACCCCATTGTTCTCCTCCAGAGCACCTCTCTTGGTGGTCACCAGGATAGGGCTGGGCTTCGACCTGTGCCGTCATTTCTTCCGAAGGTGGTGTGGTCATTCCATCTAAACGAAGACAGGACTGCACTGTCCTTTTTGTCTGGCACAGTGTCAAGAAGGCTCAAACAACGCTAGATTCTTTAGAGCCCTCCGCTTCTTTGCGTCTAGAACGGCAGACTCCAGGAGTTCCTTCCATCCTTCGAAGGAACACCGACAGGTTTTTCTTCATCCTCTCGGTGGGTTACCGAAAGGGCATGCTGGCATCCAAGGCCACTTCGGCTAGATGGATTAGAATCACTACTCAGGAAGTTTAACAGTTGCGGAAATTACTGTTTCCATCATGCATAAGGGCGCACATTCACTGGTACGTTGGGGGCACTCTAGCTCATTGAGCCCCAGGACTCTACACAACAGGTGAGCAAGGCAGACACCTGTTTCAGCCTTCACACTTATGTGATGCATCACAGTGCTCATTCATTCCTTGTCAGATGCAAATCTAGGTCGACGTGTCCTCCAGGTGGCAGTAGCCCACCTGTAGGATGCATGTCGCATGAGTCTATAATGTAATTCTCTTTCCCACCCATGGATTGATTTAGGACGTCCCACGGTCCTGTGTCCCCAATGAGGCGAAGGAGAAAAGGAGATTTGTGTACTCACCGTAAAATCCTTTATTTAGACTAATTGGGGGACACAGCACCCCACCCTGTTGCCCTTATCAGGCATTTTTTTGGTATTCTTTATAGTTCTTTCTGTTCCTATGTGATTGCCTCTGTTACAGGCTTTAATTCAGGTTACTTCTCCAAAGCTTGTTGGGGAGGGGTGGGGGTGGGGGGGAGGTGGGTGTATACTGCAGAGGAGGAGCCATTGTATCTTTTTTTCAGATATTACTTAGTGTAATGAAGGGTCATGAAGGGGTTAATAGTTCAACCGAGTTTTTTTGTGTGGTGTGAACCAGACAATTTTGTTTTTTTCCATGAAAACTCATACTTATTTATCAAATGAGTTGCAAAATGAATAGAAAATATAGTCCAGACATTGACAAGGTTAGAAATAATGATTTTTATTTGAAATAATTTTCTCCTTCAAACTTTGCTTTTGTCAAAGAATGCTCCCTTTGCAGCAATCACAGCATTGCAGACTTTTGGCATTCTAGCTGTTAATTTGATACGGTAATATTGAGGAATTTCACCCCATGCTCCCTGAAGCACGGTCAAGCTGCTCCCACAACAGCTCAATGGGGTTGAGATCTGGTGACTGCGCTGGCCACTCCTCCATTACAGATAGAATACCAGCTGCCTGCTTCTTCCCTAAATAGTTCATGCATAATTTTGAGGTGTGCTTTGGGTCATTGTCCTGTTGTAGGATGAAATTGGCTCCAATCAAGCGCCATCCACAGGGTATGGCATGGCATTGCAAAATGGAGTGATAGCCTTCCTTATTCAAAATCCCTTTCACCTTGTACAAATCTCCCACTTTACAAGCACCAAAGCAACCACAGACCATCACATTACCTCCACCATACTTGACAGATGGCGTCAGGACTCTTCCAGCATCTTTTCAGTTGCTCTGCGTCTCACAAATGTTCTTCTGTGTAATCCAAACACCTCAAAATTTGATTCGTCAGTCCATAAAACTTTTTTCCAATCTTCCTCTGTCCAATGTCTTTATTCTTTCGCCCATATTAATATTTTCCGTTCAATAGCCAGTCTCAGATATGGCTTTTGTTTTGCCACTCTGCCCTGAAGGCCAGCATCCCGGAGTCGCCTCTTCACTCTGAAAGTTGACACTGGCGTTTTTTGGGTACTATTTATTGAAGCTGCCAGTTGAGGAGCTGAGGCATCGATTTCTCAAACTAGAGACTCTATACTTGTCTTGTTGCTCAGTTGTGCAGCGGGGCCTCCCACTTCTTTATACTCTGGTTAGAGCCCGTTTGTGCTCTCCTCTGAAGGGAGTAGTATGCACTGTTGTAGGAAATGTTTAGTTTCTTGGCAATTTCTCGCATGGAATAGCCTTCATTTCTAAGAACACGAATATCCGATCCTGGTGACGTCGGTACACCCTTTAGGTGTAAGCCGACCTTACCATGCGCATTGCGCATGCACGGCTTTTCATTTACACCTAAAGGGTGTACAGATGTCACCAGGACCGGATGTGACGCAAATAGCGTCACACCAGCTATTATGCCCAAACAGCAGGGCGAGGAGGACTAGGATTATTTATCACGCCCATCGGGGCGTGATAATGAACTGCTCAGGAGGGTTTAGAGTCTCACAGGGAACGCCAAGTGAGACTTATTGAAGGTGAAGAAGTCGCTGATATGTAAGTGTATAAATGGTGTTTTTCACAATGTTACACCACACATTTTATACAGAAAAGGACCGCTGCTAATGCTCTTTCAAGGTACAGGGATAGGTATTAATAGGGTTGGGGGTGATTTGGAGGGGGGTCAGGTTCCCTTTAATGTTGGCTTCATTAAAAAAAATAAATAAATATGGTACTTTTCTTTCAAAAATAAGGAAATTTCTTAATGTCCCCACACTTTTGAACGGTAGTGTAGAATGTCGACACCACATTAATGCCTTATATACACACATTCTGGAATGGTGTATACAAGTCCCCAGGCCGATCTGTATAATTTAACTGATGGGCGTCAATGGTCTTGGTCAGATGCCTTTTATCTTCTTGTGAATGCGGTCCTCTTCCTCAGCTTTTAGTGGACGATGCAACCTACGCCACCCATGGTGTCTCCTCCATTGCACTCCTGCGCATGTGCACTTTGCTCTGCCCTTAGCAGGGAAGAGCAAAGTACTGTAAAGCACATGCCTGGGCGTTGTTTGACCTTTCCCCATGCTTGCTAATTCCAGTACTTTGTGCTGCTCTCAGCAGGGAAGAACAAAGTGTGCTTGCACGCAATGGAGGAGGCTCTGTGGGTGACAAAGGACGTGTTGCCCACTAAACACCAATAAGGTGAACTGCATTCACAAGACAGGAGGCGTCACACCAAGATCAGCGACACCCATTTTAGCGAATAGACCCTCGGAATACTGTATACAAGGCCTTACTGGTCGTGACTGCAGCTTATATACAGTAAAAAAGATTTTTGTGTACTCACTGTAAAATCCTTTTCTCTTAGCCTCTAATTGGGGGACACAGGATGATGGGATATGCTATTCTGCCACTAGGAGGCGACACTAAGCAATTGAAAGAGAAGCACAAAGGCTCCTCCCCAGCAGTATATAACTCCCTGACTGACACAGTCTAGCCAGTTTTGTACTAAAGCAGTAGGCGGAATAACGACATAAGCCGGTAAGGCAACCAGGAACTTAAAAACAAGAAAACATCAACCACAAATAGGCCAACTGGCCACAGGGAGGGTGCGGTTGTCCCCCAATTAGAGGCTAAGAGAAAAGGATTTTATGGTGAGAACACAAAAATCCCCTTTTCTCCTTCGCCTCATTGGGGGAGACAGGACGATTGAACGTCCCGAAGCAGTCCCTGGGTGGGAAAAAACATCCACATTCTGAAATGGCAGTCTACAAATTACCAGCCGCTGCCTGCAGGATGCGACTACCCAGACTCGCATCTGCCGAGGCCTGAGTATGAACACTATAGTGTTAAACAAAAGTGTGAAGACTGGACTAGGTGGCAGCCGTAGCCTGATGCCGAATAGCCCAGGAAGCACCCACAGCGCGAGTGGAGTGAGCACTCAACCCCGACGGAATGGGCAAATTGCGTAGGGAATAAGCTTCCTGAATGGTAAGCTTAATCCACCTGGCAAGAGTGGCCTTGGACGCAGTCATCCTTTACGGTGCCCTTCTGGAAGGACGAAAAGGGAGTCAGACTTCTTGAAAGGTGCTGTCCTGGAGACATAAATCCGGAGAGCACGAACCAGATCCAGGGTGTGCAGAGCCTTTTCAATGTGGTGCACCGGAGCCGAACAGAAGGACGGGAGACAAATGTCCTCGTTCAAATGGAAAGGAGAAACCACCTTGGGAAGAAAGGAAGGCACTGGACGCAGCACCACCTTATCCTGGTGAAACGTGAGGAAAGGTGCCTTGCAGGAGAGTGCTGCCAGTTCCAATACCCGCTGAATGGAGGTGATTGCCACGAGAAAAAACACCTTCTGAGAAAGAAGGCGTAGCAAGACTTCCCTGAGAGGCTCGAAGGGCGGCTTCTGAAGCACCTCCAGGACCAGATTTAGGTCCCAGGCCTCCAAGGGACTCCTATACGGTGGAACAATCCTAGAGACACCCTTGCAAGAAAGGACGAACCTGGGGTCTCGTGGCCAATCGGCGCTGAAAATGCACGGACAAAGCCAAAACTTGCCCTTTGAGAGAGCCTAGAGAAAGGCCCTTAGTCAGCCCAGATTGAAGAAAACCTAGGATCACTGGAAGCGAAAAACGCAAGGGTGGAAGACCTCCAGAATCACACCAGGCGAAGAAAGCCTTCCAAGCCCTGTGGTATATACAGGCGGAGACAGGCCATAGTGCGCGCAACCTTTTCTGAAAATCCCGCCCGAGTCAAAATTCGGGCCTCAAGGGCCACGGTCTCCTGAGCCAATCTGGGGCCACTGGAATCACCGGGACGTGCTCCAATCTGATCTTCTGATCCACTCTGACAATGAGGGCCAGAGGAGGGAAGATGTAAGGAAGACGAAACTGTGTCCAAGTCTGGACCAGAGCGTCCGATCCCAGGGCTCACAGATCGCGGGTTGGGCAAAGAAGTTGGGAACCTGCGCATTCATTCACGATGGCATGAGGTCCACATCCAGAGTCCCGAAGAGACTGCAGATCTGGCAGAATACTTCTGGATGGAGAGCCATTCTCCGAGGCAAGGCCCTGACGGCTGAGAAAGTCCGCAGCCCAATTATCAAATCCCCGGGATGTGAACTGCCGAGAGGACAGCTCCGGAGGACTCGGCTAAGCAGAGGATATGTTCCACCTCCTGCATAGCTGACTTGCTGCGGGTTCCTCCCTGATGTTTGACATATGCCACAACCATGGCATTGTCCGACTGAATGCGGATGTGAAGGCCCTTCAGGAGACGATGAAAGCTTTTCAACACCAAGTAGATGGCCTGAATCTCTAGATTTATGGGCAGAGAAGACTCCGTTGGGGTCCACTGCCCTGGGCTGCGTGATGGCAAACAACCGCTCCCCAGCTGAGGGAACTGGCATCGGTGGTCAGCACGTCCCACTGTGCCGGCAGAAAGGATCTCCCCCGAGAGAGATGACGGGATCAGCCACCAGAGAGAGTGCCTCGTTGTCGCCGACGGACGGAATGTCCAGTGAAGGGTGAACGGGCTGCGATTCCAGGCCGATAGCAGGGCCAGCTGAAGTGGCCGGAGATGTAGCTGGGCAAATGGTACTGCGCCCATTGTCGCCACCATCTTTCCCAAGACTCGCATTGCAAACCAGTGGAAGTGCGGGAGGGACCGAAGAAGTGTCCGAACTACACAACGCAGAGAATGAGCCTTGTCCTGGGGGAGAAGCACAAAAGTCCCTGAGACGTGCCCAGAACTATCCCTAGGAATGTGAGCTTGCGGCTCGGATATGGCGAGGATTTTGGTAGGTTGAGAAGCCATCCTAGGCATGCGAGTCTCTACCGTGACACGGACATTGTCCTCGCAGTCCTGAAAGACTGACCCTTGATCAACAGGTAGTACAGGTAGTGGAGAACAGAGACTACCTGTGAATGCAGGATGGTCATGACAGCCGCCATGACCTTGGTGAAAACTCGCGGGGCAGGTAAAGGTCCTCATAGACAGCAAAGCGCAGGAACCTCTGATGTGCCTCGGATATCGGGATATGCAGGTAAGCGTCCCGGATATCGATGGAAGTGAGGAACTCCCCCTGTTGCATGGACGCGATGACTGAACAAAGATTCCATCCGAAAATGCCGCGTCCAAACAAACTTGAGTCGATTCAAATCCAGAACGGGAAGACCCATCCTCTTGGGCACAATAAACAGATTCAAATAGAATTCCCTGGAACGCTCGTTCTGAGGTACTGGAACGACGACTCCTGCTCGCCGGAGGGAGCCGATGGCCTGAAGCCGATGGCGTTCCAGGGGGTTTGGTAGGGGAAGAATCTTCCGGGGGGGGGGGGGGGGGGAGAGTCAAGTGTGAAACTCGATGCTGTAGTGGAAAGACACCAACTCCCAAACCCACTTGCTGTCTGCGACAGCGAGCCAGACGTGCTGAAAGCGAAAACGTCAGCCGCCAACTTGGGAGGTGTCTTCCGCAGGAACAGAGTCAGGAAGAGGAGAACCTCCGAGACCCGGACTCCTTCGACTTGGCCTGTCGGGTAGCGGGGCTGCCAGCTTAAACTCTACTTGTTGGGCGCCTAGGAACCCTGTCTGTGCGAAGCACACGGAACGGTTGTGACGGGCGGGAAGTAGACCACCCGAACGAGTTCCGAAAGGACCGGAATCTTGTCTGTTGACCCTTGGTAAACTTACGCTTGGATTTCTGCTGAGGAAAAGAGGTACTTTTACCTCCCGTAGCACCCGAGATTAGCTTATCAGGCTTTTCCCCAAAGAGACGCCCGTCTAAATAGGGCATGCGAGTGAGAGACTTCTTTGAGGCCAAATCTGCCTTCCACTCTCAAAGCCAGAGGGTTTGGTGAATCGCAATGGCGTTTGAAGCCGCCACCGCAGTGCAATTGGGCCGCATCAATAGACGTGAACCAACAAATCCCAGCTACAGAAATCTGAGCGGCCAGATCCAACAACTCTGGATCTGAATCCGATGATGTAAGGTGGAATGCAAATCACCTGCCCAGGACACAATGGCCTTAGCCACCCACATGGAGGCAAAGGAGGGAGATAGGGAAAAAGCCTGCAGCCTCAAACACCGATTTTTACAAGCGTTCCAGCTGACAGTCGGTGCCATCCTTGATAGATGCGCCATCAGGGCGAGAGACCACGTGGTCTGAGGGTGCGACCGGGGCTGGGTCAGTCACTGACAAGGCCTGATTAACGGCCGAGACCAGGTCGTCCAACATGGCAAGAGTACCAGAGGAGGGCCGAATCAAAGGAAGCTTCCTGGTCCAGATCTAAATCAGAATCACGGAGCTCACCAGACGAGCGCAAGTCATTGGACATGCTCCTTGTGAGGCACGAGAACCCTGTGATGGTGCCGTGAATGAGCTCCTGCGGAGCCTCTTCCTACCAGAATCATGGAAGAGGGAGGTACGAGCTCGTCCCCGAGAACGTGTCTCTTCTTGACCGGAGAGGTCGTCCTGGGAGCTAGGTCGGTTGAGGTGCAGGGCGAAGATCAGGGCTGCAGAGCCCGGATCAGTGTCTCAGAAAGCAGCTGCATAGATTGGCTCACGGATTGCGATAACGCAACCGCCCATTCGGGGGTAGCAGGGCCACTAGAGGACGTTCCTCACCAGCGGGGGCTTGCACAGAGTCAGAAGCACAGGGCTGAGTGGAAACAGAGGCACAGGCCTGGCAGAGCGTAGAACGCTTGGCAGAGCCGTCTTACATGCAGTGCAAGAGGCATAATACACAGTAAAGGAATTTGGTGCCCTCTTATTTTTATTGCCTGACATAATGGCAAAATTTCCCCTGCTACACACAGTAGAAGTATACACTGCTGGATGTATAACACAGACAGGTTAGGGCTACAGCCGAAATAATGTATTGCCGCTGAGCACACAGACAGATTAGGGCTGCAGCAGAAACAACAGATCACTGCTGAGCCCTGTCACCTGGAAATGACAGCAAGCGTAGCGCTGGCCCAGGATCCTGTGTCCCCCTGCAGAGCTCCGACTGTGCCCACATGGAAGGTCCCTCTGATGCAGAAAAATGGTGCCCATAGCAGCGAAAAAAGCACCAGAAATCAGGCCTGGAGCGGGCACATGAGGCTACAGGGGTCCGGGCAGCAAGCACGGCGCAGCACCTTGTGACGGCTCTCAACCCTGATTCCCCCATAAAGGGGCAGGGGAGCGCGGACCATCCATCCCAGGGCATCATGGTGCAGAGGGCTCCATCCCATTCTTCTATATGCTGCAGGAGCCAGGGCCCGATTAAGAACTCCTGCAACCAGAATCCCAATTATGGGGTCTGGGGAAGGATGCAGCAGTGGTCCATGACACAGGCTACAACCCAGAGTCCCAACTGTGGGGTCTGGCGAGCATTACAGGTATAAATGATCTTGTAGAAAATAAACAATGTCTTGCCTCCTAAGACACTAAGCAAAAAAACTGGCTAGACTGTCAGTTCAGGGGTTTTATACTGCTGGGGAGGAGCCACTGTGCTTCTCTTTCATTTGCTTATTGTCGCCTGCTAGTGGCAGAATAGTATAACTCATCATCCTGTGTCCCCCAATGAGGCGAAGGAGAAAAACTGGTTGTAAGATGCACTTTTAACAAAATGTCTCTGGCTGACAGGCCGTCCTTGCAGAATAGGAAGGGGTTTAAAGTTATAAATGTGGGTGCAAGATCTCAAATAATGTCCGGTCCTCAAGTACAACAGATTAATCATCAAAAGCTCCAGTGAAAGTACATTTATGTTGGTTATTACAGCTTTCCACAGATCAACTACAGAGTCTCGCCTCTGACTGTGTGAAGAACTTGGCTTTCTTTTGGCAGTGTGTCGCAGCTCTCCTCACTCCTGCTGCTTATGGCTTTACTAGTAAAAAGGCCCGATGCAATTGCATCGGGAGTGCGGTGAAATGAATTGTGTGTATACAGGCGGCTGTGCGGGGAGCAGAGTATAAGGCGGCTGTGCGGGGAAACAGATTTATACAGGCGGCTGTGCGGGGAGCAGAGTATACAGGCGGCTGTGCGGGGAGCAGAGTATACAGGCGGTGTGCGGGGAGCAGAGTATAAAGGCGGCTGTGCGGGGAGCAGAGTATACTGGCGGCTGTGCGGGGAGCAGAGTTTACAGGCGGCTGTGCGGGGAGCAGAGTATACAGGCGGCTGTGCGGGGAGCAGAGTATACAGGCGGCTGTGCGGGGAGCAGAGTATACAGGCGGCTGTGCGGGGAGCAGAGTATACAGGCGGCTGTGCGGGGAGCAGAGTATACAGGCGGCTGTGCGGGGAGCAGAGTATACAGGCGGCTGTGCGGGGGAGCAGAGTATACAGGCGGCTGTGCGGGGAGCAGAGTATACAGGCGGCTGTGGGGGGGCAGAGTATACAGGCAGCTGTGCGGGGAGCAGAGTATACAGGCGGCTGTGCGGGGAGCAGAGTATACAGGCGGCTGTGCGGGGAGCAGAGTATACAGGCGGCTGTGCGGGGAGCATAATATACAGGGGGCTGTGCGGGGAGCAGAGTATATGGGGGGCTGTGCGGGGGAGAAGAGTATACAGGGGGCTGTGCGGGGAGCAGATGATAGAGGCGGCTGTTGCGTTAGTTGAGGCGCGGGGAAGGGGGGTAGATGATAGCAGGCTGCAGCCCCGCGGCCCCTGCAGCCTACAATGAAGGCGCGCCGCCAGCATCTTACCTGGGGGGAGGCTGGGGCGGCCGGCATGTGTGAGGAAGCCGGGCGCTGTGCTGGCGCCGGCCCTTTTGTAAAGCCGCTCCCCCTGGCTGCTGCGCTGGGGACTCAGGGCTGACACTGCCCAATGGACGGTGCGGCCCTGGCGGCGGGGGGCGGTAAACCCATTGGGGCTGGGGGGGCGGGGGCATTGGTGGGGTTAGGTGGTGTCCGGCGACAGGGGTTTTGCGCTTCCGGCCAGTGCGTGATAGCGGCACAGTGGCCAGAAGCGCAAAATGGTGATTATGTATATAGATACTACGTCTTAAACTTCTCCCATCAGCCTGGCCCTTGGTTTCCCACAGTACCTTAGGCTTTACAGGAAGTAATTCAGCTTTCCTTCCACTGCTGACAACTTAGGATCTCAAGGTAGTTCTCCAACACACAACTTCACTGCCTCATAATGATCCCCAACTGTCGTCTGGCAGTCGGACACTATGGGACTGCACAGGACAAAACGTCCCATGCGGCTGCACAGACTTTGCTGTGCCCTGACAACGACAGAGCAAAGGTCTGGCTGGCCTTTCTCTCCAACGCCATTGAATCCAAGGAGAACATGTTGTTACTTCTGGGTGAGTAGCTTCCTATAGGAGGCTGCTAACGTCCTTACTTCACAATAGCCATTTGCACTTATCACTCATGTTACTAAAATGGCTGAAGAGCTGATTTCCCACACCACTAGAGTTAACATATATGTGTGTCTAAATTGCAGGGCACCACATATACATCATGTGATAGTGTACAATTGCTGTTTAAATTTTTTTCTAGTTCTATTGATAAATAAAACTCTGAGCGAGCAGGGGGAAGAGAAGGAAGAAAAGTGCAAGAAAAACGAGGACAACGCTTTCTCCAAGAAGGCAATGAGGGCTAAAAGTAAATTAAAAACACACTTGTCCAAAGGCTTCAAAATTGTACAGTCCTTAAGGTGTTAAAGGGCCTTTTCAAATTTTGAAAGCGATAGTACATAACAGTGTATAGACAAACCAGGGTGGTTCAAATTTATTAAAGCACCACTATGGCATTTTTTTTCTTCAGTGCTAAAGTGGTGCTTTAAATATAAGCTCCTTGCCCACTGACTTATAATCAACCCTCCGACATTTTCAAGCTTGTCCAGCACTGCGGGACTGGAGCATCTTGTGCCTAATGTCTGAATTGCCAGAAATGAGAAGTTACATCACAAGCTCCCAAAATATCCCTAGGAGAGCCAGAACAAACCTCAGATCTATTGAGTTTTGACTCCAGCGCCTCTAGCAAACACTGGAGCAGTGGCAGACCACAGACCAACTGGAGCGCTGTGACAGAAGCCACTGAAGGGTGAGTTAACCCTGCGATGAGGGGAGATTTAAAAGCACCACATCAGCAGGAAGGGGGTGAATTGCACTGCTGGAGTGGTGTGGTGCTTTACATTTGAAGAAACTCAATCCAGTTTTAATTACGATAAAACAATGACAGATGAAAAAAAGACTGCTGTATTTTACATACTCTTGGTAAACAAACTGCAGGTGCCTTGCAAACAATGAAAAACACAGGGAAACACAAAGAAAAACAGAAAACAAACCATCATGAAGGCCGTCTTCTCTTTCACTATGAGCACGGAATTTTTTCTATTGTCTGACAGCCCAGTAACTTATGCAATTGGTTTGACCTCTTAAAAATAGAGTATTAGTGAAAAAATCGAGGTTGTACCTCTCCTCAAGTATTCCCAAATTCTGTAAAAAAGATTAAAAAAAAATGAATAAAAAAATATATAAATATTTGTCAATTTTTTAAGTCATCGCTTTCACCTAAATTACAGTACCATTAGCACTTCATTATCTAATGATATTTATGCAAAAGTTTTGTTTTGTTTGCCTGACTGTGATCTTTCGTTAAGACTATGTTAAAATATTGGAATTAATATAAAAGAAAATACCAAGAGAGACCCATCAATAGATTAATGCTGCTTTCACATTTGACAGATGCCTCCGCAGCGTTCTGCGGAGGCATCTGCAAGCCTCTGCATGCGGGACCGCAGCCCCTATCTTTATAATGGAGCGCACGGTGTCTGCAGATGCTTGCAGACCGCCGTGGCGCACCCATTCACTCATATATGTGATCTGTGCGCAGGCGGACGCCTGCGCACAAATCCACACATCTCGCCCGCACAGGGACGCAACATGTCGCGTCCCTGGTGGCGGACGAGAGTGTGTGATCTGTACGCAGGCTCCGCCTGCGCACAGATCATATCTACCGTGTTTCCCGAAAGTAAGACCTGTCTTACATTTTTTTGGGGGCCAAAAGTGGGCCCGTCTTACTTTCGGGGGGGGGGGGGGTCGTCTTATATTGGCAGCCCCAGCTACTCACACCACACACACTCACACACAAAACACACACACACACACACACACACACCGTATATACTCTGTATAAGCGAGGGTGGGAAATACAGCAGACGCCACCCGGGTATATAGCCCAGCAGTGTGGTATACAGGGTATGCAGCCCAGCAGTGGGGTTTATACGGGGGTATGCAGCCCAGCAGTGTGGTATACAGGGTATGCAGCCCAGCAGTGTGGTATACAGGGTATACAGCCCAGCAGTGTGGTATACAGGGTATAAAAGCCCAGCAGTATGGTATACAGGGTATACAGCCCAGCAGTGTGGTATACAGCCCAGCAGTGTGGTACACAGCCCGCAGTGTGGTACACAGGGTATACAGCCCAGCAGTGTGGTACACAGCCCAGCAGTGTGGTACACAGCCCAGCAGTGTGGTACACAGCCCAGCAGTGTGGTACACAGCCCAGCAGTGTGGTACACAGCCCAGCAGTGTGGTACACAGCCCAGCAGTGTGGTACACAGCCCAGCAGTGTGGTACACAGCCCAGCAGTGTGGTACACAGGGTATACAGGCCCCAGCAGTGTGGATACAGCCAGCAGTGTGGCATACAGGCCCCTTCTGCTGGCACACTGCCCCGAACAGTGTTCTGGGCCCCCCCCCGCTGCTGCTCACATCGTACCCTCCAGGGTCTTTTGCAGCAGCCAGCACGTCGGTCCTCCGTTCCAGTCTTCAGCTGTCCCCGGATCATGTGACCCGGCGCACCGCATGACGTCATCGCTAGTGCGACCGGCGGTCACACGATCTGGGAGACAGCTGAAGACGGGAACAGAGGCCCGACGCGCTGGCTGCTGCAAGAAGACCTGGAGGGGTAAGATGTGAGCCAGCAGGGGGGCCTTACATTAGCCCCCCCGGTTGTAAGGCCTTATATTCGGGGGAGGCCTTACATTAGCAGGCCCCCCTTTCCCCCTAGGCGGGCCTTACAATCGGGGGGGGGGGGGGGGCTTTGGTGGGGGGTTTTACTTTTGGGGAAACACGGTAGGAGTGAATGGGTGCGCACGGTCATGCGCTGTCAAGCGCAGCACCGTGCGCTCCATTATAACGATAGGAGCTGGCGGCCGCTGCGCACACATTGCGGACCCCTCCGCAGAACGCTGCGGAGGGGAACGCTAATGTGAAGCCAGCCTAACAACATGATCCAGAACCTGCATGTAGGATTGCAAACAGGTAGGTTTTTGAAATTTATTAGAGTAAATACATAGTTTGAGAAGCCAGAAAGAATAGATGTGACTAGTCTGGCTGTGTTCTGCTCCACTGCAGCTGGGCTGACAGGTCTATCCTACAAGTGTATATAGGAACAAACCCGTTAGACAGTAGAAGAGCAGGAATAATTGAGCAAAAAGCCATGCCGATTAGTCACATCTATTTTACACTCCACAGCCAGTTTTCACCAATTTAGCAACTTTTCAGGGAACGATATACAATGGTGATGAAAAGATCTGGTCATGTTAGCTGTAGCTATGTACTATGAATCTAGTGCCAGTTTCCCTTTAAGGATTTATTTACTAGGATTGATATTTAAAAAAAAAAGAAAAAAAAATTAAAAGTGCCATATTTTGGAAACTCCAGGACCTCATACTAGAAGACGCACCCCAGGTTTAGACAGCAGAAAATAGGAAAGACATTTCCTAATGAATGAAACTTCTCTGGATGTATATCGTTGTGGAGGGGACAATATGACTCATTTCAATGCAGTAGGGAATAATAGATCTATTGTTAGCGTTTTAACAGAATTTGTATTATACTCATATGGCTTTACATTCTCACTCACTGCCCCGGGTTATTTATTATACATTGTTTATACATTATAGCGCTATCATATTCCACAGTGCTTTACAGATGTCAATATATCACTGTTGCTATTGGGCACTCACAATCCAAATTCCCTATCAGTTGTTATGGAGTGCTGAAGGAAATCGGAGATCCCAGAGGAAATCGACACAAAGAAAGGGAGAACATACAAACTTTAGATATTATTACAAATCACCACAAATCATATCGACCAAAATTTACGTTTAACATTAGGTTTAACCATGTCACAAAAATAAACTAAGAATCATTAGAATATATTGACGTGTTCCAGAGTTACCAAATAAAGTGATGATGATCAGAAATGTTAAATTTGGCCTGGTCAGGAGGTGAAAAAGGCTAGGGAGTGAAGGGGTTAAAGGGAACCTGTTATGTCACCCTCTGCACCAGAATCAAGAGCATTTCTGAAATCCATTTCAGGTAGGCTCCAGCATCTAGCAAGTATTTCTAAATATAGTTTATGATATGCTAATGTGGCATCAATATTCTACAGGGCACCAACTCCCCATACTGGTCATCCACGTAGCATGATATTCTTCCCCTGTAGGTGTGATAACATGCTAGTTATAGCGCGGCTGTGTATTACTCACCAGGCAGCATCTGTCTCCAGGTGTATTCACCTCCGACTTCAGTGCGGCTCACCGTGCATAATTGGAGTGTGCCACATTTCAAGTCATGTGCACTACAAAGCCAGGATACACACACTCAGCTGTTTAGTGAGCATGGAAAACATGGCGCATTCCAAACATGCGCAGTGAGCCGCTCTGAAGCCAGGGGGTGAATACACTGGAGACAGAAGCTGAATGGCGAGTAACACACGCGGCGTGATGCTATGCATAGCATGTTATCAAACCAGCATTGGGCTGAACATCATGTATGTTTGTTTGACCAGTAGGGTGACCTGGCACCCTGTAGATTATTTGCTGCCACATTAGCATATCAAACTGTTTTTAGAAATACTTTGTTCTAAAGATCTGTTTATGTATGCTGCTAGATGCTGGAACTACTTGAAAGGGATTTCAAAAATGCATCCAGAACTGCTCGTGATTCTGGGTGCAGAGGGGACGGACAGGTTCACTTTAAATAAGCTGGACAATGCCTTGTACCATGAATGCAAAGAATGAAATAGCAGGAAAAGAAAACAAGGGACAAGGAGGGATGTAGGGGAAGTGAAGAGATCACAGGAGGTAGTAATAGACCATTAGTTAGGTGAACGAGTGGGAACCCTAGAGTGACCAGTCAATTTATCATCAAAAATCTTTCTACAGCTATATGTAAAGCTATGATAACAGTGTACACTCAGAACAATACTGAAAAAAATGTTAATGTGATGTAGCAGGACAAAGTTCTGACGAGAAATGTCATTTACAGAGGAGCATCTGCACCCCAGGCAACCAGGAGGGAAAGAAACTGCAGATATGTGAATTGCTAAAGAGACATCTTGAGGTGCCCACTTTACATTAAAAATTAACAAAAATCTTACCTCATACATAATTGTCCTGATGGTAAGCATTTTCTGTCCCAAATGCCAACTGCAGCAAATGAAAGCTTAAATCTTGCCGCTAAAGTGACAAATATTAGATTATGATGAGATATGATTAAAACAAACACCACAATATATATTTCTCTGTTAATTTTGAAAATGTAAAATGATTTCTGGAAGTGATGCAGTGCAGTATTTGGTTTTACAAAATTACCTTTGACTAGTTTGAACTGCCCAAAGGTAACAGCAGTTTCGGGGATCATTCTCAGGTTCTTGAAAAGTGACGGAGAAAAACAGGACCTCTCCCCCCTTCAATTTGAACATGGTATCTAAAAGTAAAAAAAAATAAAATAGTATATGATATATATTATGCATACAAACACAAATCATTAAAATATGCCATATAATGTAACGTATGACCCAGAATAAATAAATGTACGCAGAGTTGTTCTAATAACCCATCATGACTTCTGAAATACCCCGGTCAGTGGTAACACGAGGCAGTGCCCTTCACCAGGTGCACCTGCAGGTAGGTTTCACACAGGTAGTCAGATGTTTCCTGAAGTTTATAACAAAATATCAAAGTGCCCTACATCAAGTCTGCAGTGCAAATTAATTGTTGATACTCATTCTACATGCTCAAAATAAACAGGAACACAAACCACACAATGCATCCCCAAATCAGTCACACTTCAGTGAAATCAACCTGTCCGTTATGAAGCCACGGTTTTTGCATTGGGTTTTTCATGTTTTTGGTGGGGATTGGTCGCAGTTCACACTGGCTTTCAATGTGTGCAGACTCTTTATTCTTTGGCACATGATTGCGAATTAATTTCTCCTGCTGTTGTATAAAAAGAAAGGTAGAAACAGGTAGAAATGATGGGCAATTAGCAAGAACAACCCTATAAAGGAGTGGTTTCTCTGTTCTTATGCTTTTTGGCTGTTTTGGTCCTTGCATTTTGTCATTGCTCTCACCCCTAGAGGTGCATGAGGTGGTGTCTACAACCTACAGATGTTGCTCAGGTAGTGCAGATCATCCAGGATGGCAAAAATCAATGTGAGCTGTGGCAAGAAGGATAACTGTGTCTGTCAGCAGTGTACAGAGAATGGGGCAGCTTCCAGGAGACAGGCCAGTACACCAGATGTGAAGAGGCCATAGGAGGGCAACAATGCAGCAGCAGGAACATGATTCCAGTAGATTAAAATTCATCCAATAAGAGAGCAGTCTTGTACATCCAATCCTAGAACAACACAATATTACCTGGAGGTGTGGGCTCAGGCTATGTAAGGGGGCCTGTTGATTAACGATGACAGATTTTGCTAGATGGTTCAACCTAGGATCTGCGGATCCAGTTGGAAGGCAATAAACCTGGCCTAAGCCCTCCGGCGGTGAATCAGAACCTGATTACTATTTCATGGATTCATCATCGAACGCTAGGATTCAAATGCGATAGCAGAGAGACTACTTATGGACTAGTATAGACTAGTATGGAAGAAACCCAGTTTGGGACAAGTCGGTCACCTGGCAAAGACTTTGCTGTGCTTGGTTAGCTTCCTACGCTTGTCACTATACCTTTCTCAAGGGTGCCCGCCAATAGCGGGGTGCAGCTTATTGGAGTAAGTGGGCCCCGGAAGCCCTGAAGGCACAAAGATTCTAATACCTGGTGAGCCAGTGTAAGGATGAGACTCTGTTGCCTGTTATATTCTGTGTTTTACTTGGTTAGGTGTTATATGCTGTTAACTGTTGGGAATCCAATAAAGTCTCGCTATCGTGGTTCCCTCACCCTCTGTTGTCTGAGTAGTGTTCTGCCCACATGTATGGTAATTCGGGATTTGTTGGGATGAGCCCTGGTCCATGCTGTCTGTCTAAAGGTGGCCAGGCCAGAGACGAGAGCACACTGACCCTTGGGTCTCCCCAATTGGTGGCAGCGAATACTATTGCATGATTTATCAAGGGAGCTGCAGGGGACTGGTGTTCATTAACACTGTCAAGGGCTCAACAACTAAGAGGCATATAAGCATACCCAGCAGGTCATACATGAGGAATTCAGGTTTCGGACGCAGCCATGTTCAACCAAGCTCAGCCATGGGACCAGGATGGATATACCTCCACCACAAGAAACTTCAACTACAGGACCTGTGTCAGTTTTGATAGATCGAACTCAGGGACACCGACACCAGCAGACCTGATCCAAAAATTGGTCCGTTGTCATGCCCAGAATGATCCGGAGCATGATGAGGACCCGCTGAGAGTAACCCAGATGATGTAAACTGTGTGCCACTCATGGATCCAGTGACAATTTGGAAACAGATCAGTACAGCTCAAATAAAGGATATATTAGCTGCATGGGGCCAAAAACCTGAAAGAAGAGAGCTTGTGTTCTGCAATTAGTTTTCGGAATTCAGTTTAAGTTAAAGCCAGCACCAGCCACTCAAGAAGAATTATTCTTCTGTACCCAGCAGAAGCGCACCAGGACAAAGATCTACAATCCCGGCCTGTGACTTGCGAATCCACAGCGGTTATATGTGTTGACTCCTTGGCATATGGTCAAGATTGTCTCCCAAAAACCAGGGCCCCCTGCTGGAGCCATCTGCCAGCACAGCCCGTCCAGGTCGTGAGTACAAGCCCTGGGACTACGAGAAAACTGATTCTGCCTTTACCCTGAAGAACCCGCTATTGTTCCCCAGAAGACCATTTAATGTTCCCAAATTTTCCATGCCCCGGTTGAGTGTCAGTGCCAGGCATCACTTGGTGTGTGAAGTGGATGGGCGACCAAACCCAGGGAGAGGGCGAAGTGGGTTATGGAAGCTTCAATGCTTTGTGGAGACCAACCGGGAAAAGGTTGATGTGGGACTTGTGGATGCCTTGCCAACACTGTTATTTGGAGACTGCCAGGAAGAGGTCGATGTGGGGGGCTTTCCACAAACCCCACATTTGTTATTTTTTGGGGCAAACCGAAGGAGGTTGAAGTGGGGCTCATGGATGGCGTCCCACATCGGTTATTTTGCAAAATGATTAGGAAAGGTTTTCCCCCATCCACGTTTTTACAGTCGTTACCAACCCAAGCAAGCACACCTTGATAAAAATCTTGTGCTACTTTCTGAGGGAACCATGTTCCACCCCCATCATTCTCCTTGAGCCATCAAGTGAGTAAACTAACGAGACTGAGGCCATTGACTGGGTGGGGGGGGGAGGGGAATTGATAGCAAGATGTTTATGGAAGTCCAACTAATGGATCCCACTCGTGATTGTCAGCAATAGTTGCCCATCTGCGGACATGGGGGGGTGGGGGGTGGGGTATGATGTAAGCATTGATTGCTGACTTCGCCACTAAAATGGACAATGCCGCCAGAGGTGAAGGATGATAGAGGTTTACCACATCTGCAGCCGTGTAGCTAATTAAATGGGGAGAAATATGACATGGATTTGTTTAAATGTATAGCATGGGATATGTTTCTTTTTATTGTCAGACTATTGATCTTTGCTTGGTTGGTCTCATGTTTGCTGGCACATTGTTCTGACACTCTTAGGGCCCCGTTACATGCGATTTTTCCAGCGATCCCACCAACGATCTGTGAGGATCGCTGGAACATTGCTGTGTAGGTCGCTGGGAGCTGTGAAAACAGGAGATTTCTCAGCGACCCGTTTTAAAGACCTCAAATGTGGAAAAGAATTAAACTATTCTTTTCCACTTGCGAGGTCCCGTACGATTCTGTAGGCGGGGTAAGCGGGGACAACGCTGGTAACTGGGTACACATCGGGTTACTAAGAAAGCGCGCTGTGCTTAGAACCAGATGTGTACCTGGTTACCAGCCGCTGTGTTAGTAAACCCATTGTACCCTGGTTGCCAGGAAACACATCGGATTAGAGGGGGTTCCCGCACCGTCGATGTATGCTGCCCAGGGGGAGGACAAAAAAAAAAAAAATGGTCCTGGCCATTCCAAACTCTTCATCGTGGTCACTCGGCATGACCCCATATTTTGCTTGGTTATGTGTTATATGCTGTTAAAAGGACACTGTCAGATATTTTTCAGCATGTTTCTTTTGAATTAAATATTACCCGGGCAGGCCTTTTAAAGAACATGTAAAAACCTTATTGTGCATTTCTGTTTCCATGTTATCTGCATCTTCATATGAAAAGGGGTGGGCATTGTCCTCTCCATTATATTTCAACGAATAGTCCAGTTGCTGTATAAGTGTTGTTTAAATATCCAACCCATCCAAAGGTTGTGTTCACTCCCTCCCCTCTGTGGTGGTGGGGGGAGGTTTTTGGCTGGAGCCTGTAAATTTCTATGTGTTTTTATATAAACTTTGGTTTTCCTGTACATGTAATCTGTGTATCTGCTGAGCAACTTATCAATTTTTTTTTAATCCAAGAAAAGATCTTGATGCACACACTACACATGTCTCACACCAATTACATGAAGACCTGAGCTAAACTCCCCCCCCCCCTTCTCTTTCTGCTATGAATGAATCACACAGAAGATCAGAGAGGGTGGTGTTATAGAGAGCTATTCCATTTCAATAAATTAGGTTGGTATCTATCTTAAATTTCTCTGTCTCTTTTTAGTCTCTCAACGCTCCATTAACACGCAATCCTCTCCTTATTATGCTGCAGTCATTAGCAGTGAGATAAGAGAATATGCAAAAACAATTAAGCCTCCCCTGCAGTATACACCCCTGGTGGCACAAGCGAACCAGTTCAGTGACCAAGCAGTAGGAGAAATGAATACAATTAGGGTCAGAAGGTAACCTTGGAGAACAAAGAATCCAAAGAAAGTAACGGCCCAAAAAGGGAAAGGGGGGTATGTTCCTCCAATTAGGGCTCAGAGAAAAGGATTTGGGGGAGACACAAAACAAACCCCATTTTCTATTGGCCTCATGGGGGACAAAGGACCTGGGGCGTCCTAAAGCAGTCCCGGGGGGTAAAAACCAACCTCAGAAATACAATACCTCCTGAAAAAAAAATCAACTTAAAGGTGAGCCACGCTGCCGAAAAAAAAAGTCTACAAGGTCGCATCTCCCGATGACTGGTTGGATGTTGTAGTGCTTGGCAAATTATGCGATGGACCAGGTTGCCGCCTTGCCACTGTAGCGGATGCCGGTGAGAACAGCCCGGGATGCTCCCCGCACGAGTCGAGTGCCCCTTTAATCATTGGAATGAGCATGTTCCGTAGCGGATGGCTTTTGGATGGTTGATTGACCCACCTGGTGAGGTGGTTTTGGACCCGCCATGCCTTTTCTGTGCTTCCGGAAGGATGAAGAGAAAATCAGACTTCCAGAAAGGAGCGGTCCTGGATACAAAATCCTAAGGCTCTCAAGGTCCAGGGTTTGCAAGCTTTTTCAACGCGGTGCACCGATGCGGACAAAAAGAAGGAAGAGAGATTTCTTTATTAAAGTGAAGGAAGAAAAATTAGGAAGAAATGAGGGAAACCCCGAGGAGCAAACCGTACTTCATGAAAAGTAAGGTAGGATTCCTGAGGAGAGCACAGCCAGCTCAGAGAATGGCGTATTGAAGTTATTGCCACAAAAAGCGATTTTCCCAGGAAGGAAAGAGAAATTTCTTCAGAGGTCGCAAGGTGGTTCTAAGGCATCTAAAACCGATTTAGGTCCATGCTCAATGGTCGCCGAAAGGGGGTGGAACAGTCGAGAATACCTGAATAAAGTCCTGATTGCGGTTTAAATAGGAGACATGCGGAAAAGTACAGAAAGCGCGATTTGTCTTAAAAGAGGCAGTGGAAAGACCAAATCCAAGCCGGACTGAAGGAAACCTGAATTATAGAAAATAAAAGGGGGGGGGGATGGCCCTGATCCCTGCCCCTGGGAAAAAAAAAAAAAGTTTCCATGTGCAATAATAAATAAAGGCGGAGGTGGTTTCCTGGCTCTGATATTGTGTGATCACCCCCGGAGAAAAACCCTTTGGGTTAATAGCCAGGTCTCGACACCCCCGTAAATCCGGGCGTCGAGTTCAGGTGGCATATTAGACCCTTGGTTAGCAGGGGGACGATAGGTAGGTGCCAAGGATTGTTGGGCCAATTGGACTACCAGAAAAACGGAGATTTTTCTTGTTTTCCTCATACCTCGGTATTAAGCGCAGAGGAGGAAAGATGTTGGGTAGACGAAAGTGGTAAAGGTTGGACTAATGGTCCGCACGACGGACAGGGATCGTGCGCCGAGCCTGAAGTGGGTACTTTGGCATTGACCCGCATGCAATGAGGTGTACTCCGGAGTCCCCGGACGACAAATTGCTGGAATACCTTGGATGAAGAGCCCGTTCCAGAAGCAAGGCCCAACGGCTGAGTGAATCAACCGCCCAGTTGCCCACGCCTGGGGGTGCACGCTGAGAGAACCAACCGGGGGGGACTCAGCCAGTGAAGGTTGGTTCCACTTCGCGCATCCCTGCCGCTGCGGGGTGATCCCTGATGACTGACATACACCACAGCCGTGGCGTGTCCGATTGGACTTGAAAGGCAATTGTAGTAGGTGGTGAAAGGCCCGCAGGGCCAAAATATAGGAATGATCTCCCCATTAAGGGCGTCCAGCCGCAGCACCAATGTGGGTTTTTTTCTCACCTGGGTGATAGGGGAAAGGTCGGTCGGGGTGAAGGGCTCCTGTACAGGTGATGAAGGGTAATGCGGGGTCTGAGGTGAGTGGGAAAAAGGAACCCCTATTGCCGCCCCCATCCGCCTAAAACTCTCATCCCGAACCATGGAGTGAGAGACGAATGGGAAGAACATTACCTGTGATGCAGGGCTCGAGACTTGGGCCGAGGGAGAATTACCAAACTCCAGGGAGGTTTCGAAAAACCATCCCCCAGAGGTGATTGCCTGATTGGAATTGGGGAGGTTTTTCAGATTGAAGAACCACCCAAACAGGAGAGTATTCTATAGTAATCTAAAGCTCTATTCGCAATCTGTGAAGGAGGGGAGTTTTGATCAAAGGTCCTCCAGATTGGGTAAACTTTGGTGAATACCCGGGCGCCCCGGGGAGCCCAAAGTGTAAGGAAGAATTGGAAATGCTCCCGTGTACGTGAAAGGAGGTACTGTTGGTACCTGGGGGGTGGAATTTGTAATAGATCTTCAATATCTATCGAAAAAAAGAAATTCCCTCCTCCATGGATGTAATAAAAGGGGAAAGGGGGGGGGGGGGTCCAACTTTTTAAAGGCAAAAACGGATAATTTTTTATTTTTTCAATCCAGGGGGGGGGTACGAGCCGTCCCCTTTTGGGAACCACAAAAAAGGTTTTTTAGAAACCTCTGAAGCTCTGGGCTCCCCGGAAGGGATGATCCCCCTTGTGAAGGGAATCGACGGCTTTGAAAAAAGGTGCAGCTTTTGGCGGAGATTTTTAGGGATTGGGCCCAAAAAGATTTGTGGGCGGGGACAAATATGGTATAAAAACCGGAAAACCCCTTCCTGACCCCCCCCTCTTCTAAGAAGCGTGCAGAAACGAAAACAAAGACAGGGGGGGCCCCCCCTTTTTAAAAGGGTGTCTTGTGGATGAGGGAGAGTCAAAAGAGGAGATCCCTTTCCCCAGGTCTGTTTTGGGGTGTTGCCGGTGAGTTAGTTGTTAGTTGAATGTGTTCCCCCCTTCCCCCCAGGGGATCGGTTTGTTAAAGGGGGGGGGTTTAAAATGCCAGCTGAAAGAGTTTTGAAAAAGGTGAAAAGCATCTGTGAGTCTAACAAAGGGTCGTTGTGTTGTGTTTGGGGAAGGGAGGTGCGCTTTCCTCGGGTGGATCCTATGAGCTTATTAAATGCTCACCAAAAAAAGGGGAGCTTTGGTAAGGGAGGGGACTCAAGGACTTCTTTATTTCAAATCCCCCCTCCATCAGTAGCCAGAGGCCGCGAATGGCGATAGCGTTTGAAGCGCGATTGCTGAAAACTGGCCCAAAATTGGGGGCCTGAATGAGGTATTCCCCCAGCAACTGAAATTTGGGCCCCCCCTATCCCCCGTTCCCTGGGGGTGTGTCCTGAGGGGGTTTGCAGGGTATCCGCCCATGTTTGATTGCCTCAGTAGGCGCTAAGGCAAAAAAAAGTGAAAGGGAGAGCCGAGGCACAAAAAACCGGCGAGCCAGGTTAACTTGCCTGTCAGATGGTTCCTTAAGGAGGACCCGTTGGTGAGGAAAAGTTTTCAGGCCAAACGGAAATGGGGGATCAACCCCGGAGGGAGTCGCCCCCAACCTGGGGGCCCAGGGGAAAGGGGGGGGGGGGCGTTTTTAAAGTCTTTTGTTTTCCCAATCTTTTTTTTGGGCGATGTCTGTGCTTTTTTAAAATATCCCCAAACTAGGTTTATCTGCAAAAATTTTTCGGATTGGCATGTAATGCAGGAGATACAAAAAAAAAAAAACCGTATGGATCCTGGGACCCTTCTTTGTGGCCTTAGAGCTCTGCACGGTTGTATGCTCAATGTGTGTCTGAGTATAACCACACACAAAGGTATGGGGGATATGGCGTATACTAAGGGCAGGAGCTAAGATACAGGAGAGAGAGGAATGCGCTGCAGCAGACCAGGGTTTGCTGATCCCCTTAACCCAGTGGATGAACCAATCAGGTCTCCTGTGCAGCCTTGATGTGTGTCCCCCTGCAGGAAACCGGGATCGGACAGTGCTGAGCTCCAATGGATGGTGCCAGTCACTGTGGAAACTGACGACTGCAGGGAGAAGAGCAGCGCAAACAGACCCAACGTGTGCAAAAGTGGGGGGTGGGTGGCCAGGCATGAGAGGCAGTGAACCCTCGCGGGAAGCAAGACGCACCAGAACTAAAACCCCCTAAGAGCCGCTGGGGGGGGGGGAGGTTGGGCATGTTCCGGCTGCAAAGATGAAGTCACACAGGGGCATAGCCAGAGAGAATATTCTGAAATGGGAGCCGCTGGGGGGCATTCCGGTGGCAAAACATGACGTTACCCAGGGGCGGTATGAGAAGGGAGGTGTAACCAGAGAGGGCGAGGCTTGGATACAGGCCGGCGCCGGGAGGCTAAATTAATGTGCATCCGACATCAGTGAGTGCCGCACTGTGCGGAGGAGCCGAACGCCACCTAGTGGTTCCGCTGCCATGAGGGGCCCTCCACTTGCACCTCACCTGATCTAGAGGAGCCTAGGAAGCAGCGAGCAGGCGTCGGGCACCTGCGACCCAGGTTCCCATGGGGGACTGGGGAGGGCCATGGTATACTGCTGGGGGTGCAGGGCACCTGCAATCCAGGGTCCCATGATATGGGAGGATAAGGAGGGTCATGGGTCTCCACTGTGCATCTGCGGCCAGCCAGAGAGCAGGGGTACATGCAGGAGATAAGCCAGCGGTGCAGAGGGAGGTAACACTCCGCGTGCCCTTCTGCTCAATGTGGGAAATCGGTGCCCGAGGGAACAGTCGCTCGTTGGAAGTAAAAAATTATTTGAAATTTTTTTTTTACAAAAATAGGCAAAAAACCCTTCCTCAAAGATCCCTCGTCGCAGAAGAGGGTACATGGAGAGAACACCCTACATTCCAGTCTGTTGTTGGTTGTGGGACAGCGGCGCCCTAGGGAGCAGTCGCCCAGTCAGATCTTCATCCAGAGGGATTAAAATGATTACAAATATAAACAAATGTTAAAAACTAAAGGGAAAAGAATACATGAGGGTCTGTAGACCGCATCTTCCCCCTTCTGACACCAAGCTGAAACTGGTTCGGCTTGTGCCAGCCAGGGGGTGTATACTGCAGGGGAGGACTTAATTGTTTTTGAATATTCTCTTATGGTGGGTTTACACACACCAATCATTGTATCCAATATCTGAACAGATCTCTGGTTGCAGTGAAATCATGGACACATAGTTCCATTTTGTGGCTGTGTACAACATGGAGCAATCTGTCCATGATTTCACTGCAACCAGAGATTGGTTCAGATATTGGATACAATGATTGGTGTGTGTAAACCCACCATTAGTGTCAGCCTCCTAATGACTGCAGCTTAACACCCATGGTCCTGTGTCACTCAATGAGGCGAATGATAAAAGTATAATTGAAAGATTGACACCTGTTCTGGGTTTTGGAGGCACTCCTGTTTTGGCATAGAAAACCTGATTAACCCTGATCACGGAAAAACTGCAGTGTGAAACTAGCCTAAAGAGTTGGGGGCAGTCATTTGGGACGAGCCTTGGTCCACGCTGTCTTTCTAAAGGTGGCCGGGCCAGTGGACGGATGCACCCACTGACCCCTGTGTCTCCACAACAGGATTAGCAGTGGTCAGTAATGGTGTGGGGAGGCATTTCTTTTGAGGGTCGCACAGCCCTCCATGTGCTAACCAGAGGTACCCTGACTGCCATTAGGTACCAGGAGGAGATGCTTGATGCATGACAATGCTAGGCCTCATGTGGCTGAAGTATGTCAGCAGTTCCTGCATGATAAAGGCATTGATGCTATGGACTGGCCTGATCGTTCCCCAGACCTGAATCCAATCGAGCAAATCTGAGACATCATGTCTTGTTCATTATATATATTAGATGCACACATACACTGTGTGCAGAATTATTAGGCAAGTTGTATTTTAGAGGATTATTTTTATTATTGACCAACAACTATGTTCTCAATCAACCCAAAAGACTCAAATATCAAAGCTTAATATTTTTGGAAGTTGGAGTGTTTTTTTTTTTAGATTTGGCTATCTTAGGACCCTTTCACATCTGCGTTTATTTGAAATCGCGGCAGATGCGGTGAAAAAAACGCATCTGCTGCGATTGCCGCATAACCGCTGCACTTGCGGCGCGGTTGCGGTAATCCCCATAGAAAGTATAGGGGGACTTGCGGCAGGTGCGGCAAGTGCGGTTTTGCACTTGCGGCAGGTGGCCGCGAAAAAAAACCGCGGCTGACCGCGTTTTTTTTCGCGGCCGCACCTGCCGCAAGTGCAAAACCGCACTTGCCGCAAGTCCCCCTATACTTTCTATGGGGATTACCGCAACCGCGCCGCAAGTGCAGCAATTATGCGGCAATCGCGGCAGATGCGTTTTTTTCACCGCATCTGCCGCGATTTCAAATAAACGCAGATGTGAAAGGGCCCTTAGGAGGATATCTGTTTGTGCAGGTAACTATTACTGTGCAGAATTATTAGACAACTTAATTAAAACCAAATATATTCCCATCTCACTTGTTTATTTCACCAGGTAAACCAACATAACTGCACAAATTTTAGAAATAAACACTTCTGAAATGCAAAAACAAAACAAAAAAAAATTAGTGACCAATATAGCTATCTTTCGTTATGATGATACTTAACAGCCTTCCATCCATATATTCTGTCAGTTGCTTGATCTGTTTACGATCAACATTGCATTCAGCAGCCACCACAGCCTCCCAGACACTGTTCCGAGAGGTGTACTCTTTTCCCTCCCTGTAGATCTCACATTTCAGGAGGGACCACAGGTTCTCAATGGAGTTCAGATCAGGTGAACGAGGGGGCCATGTCATTTTTTCTTCTTTTAGACCTTTACTGGCCAGCCACACTGTGGAGTAGTTGGATGCATGTGATGGAGCATTGTCCTGCATGACAATCATGTTTTTCTTGAACAATACGGACTTCTTCCTGTACCACTGCATGAAGAAGTTGTCTTCCAGGAACTGGCAGTAGGTCCGGGAATTGAGCTTCACTCCATCCTCAACCCGAAAATGTCCCACAAGTTGATCTTTGATGATACCAGCCCATACCAGTACCCCACCTCCACCTTGCTGGCATCTGAGTCGGAGTGGGCTCTCTGCCCTTTAGTGATCCAGCCTCTGGCCCATCAAGAGTCACTCTCATTTCATCAGTCCATAAAACTTTTTAAAAATCAGTCTTAAGATATTTCTTGGCCCAGTCTTGATGTTTTATCTTATGTTTCTTGTTCAAAGATGGTAGTTTTTCAGCCTTCCTTACCTTGGCCATGTCGCTGAGTATAGCAAACCTTGTGCTTTTTGATACTCGAGTAGTTGCAGCTCTGAAATATGGCAAAACTGGTGGCAAATGGCATCTTGGCAGCTTCACGCTTGATTTTCCTCAATTCATGGGCAGTTATTTTGCGATTTTTTTGCCCAACACACTTCTTGCGACCCTGTTGGCTATTTGCCATGAAACGCTTTATTGTTCGGTGATCACGCTTTAAAAGTTTGGCAAAGACTGCTGCATCCCTCTGCAAGACATCTCACAATCTTGGACTTTTCAGAACCCATCAAATCTCTCTTCTGACCCATTTTGCCTAGGGAAAGGCATTTGCCTAATAATTAAGCACACCTTATATAGGGTGTTGATGTCATTACACCACACCCCTCCCCATTACGGAGATGCACATCACCTGATTTACTTAATTGGTAGTTGGCTCTCAAGCCTATACAGCTTGGAGTAGGACAACATGTATAAAAAGTATCAGGTCATCAAAATACTCATTTGCCTAATAATTCTACACACAGTGTACACTCCAATTCTCCTGGATAAATGAAATACCTATACAACATCGGTGGAAAAATAAAATACATTTCATATTCATTTTCTAATGCATGAAGTGTAACATTACTTACTCTCGTCTTAAGGTTTTCATGTTCCATAAAGAGACATATCCATCAGAGAATCCTACAGCCAGGTGATTTGTTCTACTGATATAGCTGACTGTAGTGGCCATGGAACCTGATGGTGCCAGCAACTGAAGACAAAGGTGTCGTCTCTCTTGATTTGCAGCTTGTCGGAGTTTAGGGATTTCTGCAGGTATCCCACTAATGACTTCCAGATCTGCAAATTGTCAGCAAAAAGTATCTTAATAATAATGTTCTATAACCAAATAAGTTCAGAGACAAAAACAGTTGAATTCAACTAATTTTGGTGTGATGAAAACAAATATGATTCTTAACCCCTGCACCACCAGCCTGTGTTCACCTTACTGACCAGCCATTTTTTTTTTCCAATTCTGTCGCTAGTGGCAATATGAGGTTATAACTCTGGAAAGCTTCAACAGATCGTAGTGAATGAGATTGTTTTCGTGACATATTGGACTTTATTTTAGTGGTAAATTTAAAATATTTTTTGTGCTAGTGAAAATATCGGAAATTTAGCCACAAAATTCAAACTTGAAATTTTTATGCCCTTAAACCAGACACTTATGTCACACAAAATAGTTAATATTCACCACGTCTACTTTACATCACCCTTTTTGAAACTTTTTTTTGGGGGGTGGGTATAAAGTCAGAAGGATAAAACATTTACAGCAATATGTATGTTTTCCACAAACATTTAAAAAGCTTTTTTGAGTGACAGTGTAAATAAGGGCAGAGAAGCACAGTGCTCTGACTACAGCATCCTGTCCATTGGAAGCTATATAGATTATATGCTTAGCTCAGATGGAGGGACCCACACCCCACCTACCTGTACATAGAACAAAAACAGTGAGAAAAAAAATGAGTCAGAGCACAACTTGTGCTCCTATTGACCCTCTTAATCCCACTGCCAGACATTAGTATTATTTTTTTTTAATACACACCATTGGTTGTATGTAATATATAATAATACATGGGTTAGTTTTAGCAGAAGTATCTTATTTTTTTTTTATCTAATTATCACGGCTGTGTGACATGTCCTCACTTAATCTCTTGGACCCCGACCAATTCCAAGGGCGTACAGTTGGGGATGATTCCCCTACATTGTTTGTTTTTCTGGTCACTGAACAGAGCTGGGAAAGCAGACAGTTGTATTCCCGGTAGGTGAAAGGGAATACTCCTGTTCAAAAGGAATACTTATTTGTGGGATTGTTAACGTGCTTCAGAGGTCGGATTTCTAGTGATTGATTGTGATAAATCCTAGCAATATGCCGGCCCTTACTAAAATGTGATTGCGCCTTTAATTACATCTTGATCCTACAATAGATAGCTGTTAGATACAGTATTGCTAAAATCCTGATCTTAGAAATAAACATACCTGATGCTTCCAATTCATCTTGATTGCTAGAGATATCATCTAAACATAAATCAATAAGAAGAACATGTCCAACATCTGTAACCACAGCTACCACGCCAAAGAACCATCTTAAACTCTGGTGTAAGTGCTGAGTACTTGCACTGGCTCCTCCATCATTTACTAAGGGTTCAACAGCCGTTACCTGAAAGTAAAAGAAAAATTAGAACTCTCTCAAAAATAAACGTATTAAAGTAACACTCGAACAGTTTGGGGTTTTTCCAGTACTGGACTGGTGCTTTTAATCTAAGGTCCCTAGCACAACTCGCATACTCTATGGTATTTTCACCTTTTTACAGCATCGCTCTGGTCCCGGTCTCCATCTTGTGACCGCAACTTCTGAAAGGCCGGAAGTCAGAAGTTATGTCACAAGTGCTCAACATAAGTTTACAAGAGTTAGAATGAGGCTCTCAGACTTGCACTGAAGAGTGACCTCCATCTCACACCTTGAAACAGTGGAGCAGCCTGCAGGTCATAAATTGCAGAAGACCGACAGGAGCAGCATTGATCGAATATGAAGACTTGGAAGGGCGAGTGTAAGAGTAGGGTCAGAGAATACAGAATTAAAACACCACACCAGCCGGGGAAAAAAACTAAAAATTCTAGAATGGTGCTTTAAAGGAGTGGGTAAAATTAAACAAATTTAGATGTGCTTACCGAGCCAGGGAGCACAACTGCTTTTACAACTTTTGAAATGCCAACATCATACAAGCAAAGAACACTGCCTTCTGCTTCCACCAGACCTACGAGAAGTCCTGTCTTCTTCTGCCATGAAAACTCTTTCACTGCCACAACAGTAGGAGGTCTTTCAGTCACTGTGCTAAAACAGTAGGCAGATAGTCTTTCACCCGTTACAGAATTGGTAACTTCAAGTTGGGGTCCACATGCGAGCCAAGCTAGCCCAGCTCTTCCTTGATAAAGAAGAAAAGAAAAGAAAATTAGAACTGATACACACAAGCTGACAACTATTTAACTTATAACCATATGCAAGAACAAAAAATGTTAAGATCTAAATAAGTTTTAACAACAAACAGTAGTCATATGGCCGGGGTAGAGATTATTGCTAGATTGGAGAAAAGTCAGTTTTGCACAAATGTATTTCAGTCTATGGACCGCAATGTCCGAACTGACCTACAACAATCCATAGCCTTAGTCACAGGAAGCTGCAAGTTTGGGTTGGGAGAAGCACCACCAGCTGTATACACACCATGAAGTACACTTGCGTGAACACAGCTGTAGCCCCACTTACTCCCATCAATACAACAATCACTTATCCAGTGGACAGGATATAATTTTGAAGACTGTAAAAAAAAACTTTAACATTCATTGGGTAACCAAATGTGTAAACAGACCATCATTATAATAATTGACATACACCTCTTACCTGTGGTAAACTTTGCACGCAAGACAGATTCCAGGTTAATTTCATCCTCCTGAAGAGCCCCTATTGTGGTCTCCGGAAACGGCAGCAAGCTGCTAGTTACTTGTGCCTCAAGATTCTGCATCTTATTTTTCTTTTAGAGGAAAAACAAACAAGAATTAGAAATTAAACAGAACTAACTCAGTAACTGCACAGCAAGGTTTGTTCAAATATTAATGTCAGTAAATCTGCACAAAAAGAATACCCCAGTCATATGTACGGAGTCCCATGATTCACTGCCCCATGACCAATAATACATGGGGCCTGATCGAGCTGAAAAGAGTAATCCCAGAATACCCACTGAACGCTTGGTGACAACCTATAGATTCGTGCATCCTCTCAGTGGTCTCCAGTACATTCACTATACATAGTTATGAACTGACACCACCTATTCAAGCCTCAGTTGATCTTCAGCCATGGTTTATTGCAGGATAATTTGGATTCTACAAAAACCTTTGACCAAAAATCCAAAGATTCTGAAAACGTGCAATTTTTCTTAGCAATCAGAATTTCTCAGATGCCTATAGGAAGATTATATAAACAAACGAACTGCCATTTGCAATTATTAGCCTTTTCTATTGAAGATTCACTACAACTAGTAAAATGTCTCTGAAGCTGCGGATCCTCCTTTCACTTTTGCAGTTACAACATTAAAAAAAAAAAAAAAAAAATGCTAATCTGACTCTCCAAGCTCTGCTTGGGGCAGAAGCCATGCTCGCCTGTCAACTGTAGCAGTTGAGCTCAGATTACCGCATCTCCTATGATGCAACATGACAGGTCTCCAACAAAGATATTCAGCCACATATGTACTACAACGTCTGGAGACATCCACACCTTTTATTAGCCATCTATAGGTGACTGAGGCCTCACGAGCAGGGTCCTTACCCATCCCCTGTAGACTGAGCCTCCGTGGGCAGCATCTTCTCTCCTCACCTACAGTATTCTCGACAGCCTCCGTGGGCAGCATCTTCTCTCCTTACCTACTGTACCCTCTCCCATCCCTTGTAGAATGTGAGCCCTTGCAGGCACGGTGCTCTCTCCACACCTACTGTGTCCCCTCCCATCCCTTGTAGACTAGACTAAACCCTGGTGGGTAGGGTCCTCTTTCCTCACCTACTGTATCCTCTCCCATGCCTTGTAGACTGTGAGCCCTTGCAGGCACTGTCCTCTCTCCACACCTACTGTGTCCCCTCCCATCCCTTGTAGACTAGACTAAACCCTGGTGGGTAGGGTCCTCTTTCCTCACCTACTGTATCCTCTCCCATCCCTTGTAGACTGTGAGCCCTTGCAGGCAGTGTCCTCTCTCCTCACCCATCCCTTGTAGACAGTGAGCCATCATGGGCAGGGTTCTCCTCCTGCACCCATGTGTACCTTGTATTGTTCATGACTATTTTACAACTCCTTTACACATGACCAATCTCCATGCCCACGTCAGAGGTGATTGAGCACCAGTTAACCAGTAATACCTCAGTGTTACTGCAAACTTGTGGAATCAATCGCCCCTGCCAGTGGATCGGACACCAGGCTGCAGAGTGATCCATGGATCCGCTCCTCCTAAGGTCAATCCAATTATGAAATGATCAGAGCAGTTAGATGTGCAGATTGCCCACATTCATGTGTGACAGCACTAATGTCCAATCAGGAGCATGCTACAGCCATCACTTGGGGGGTGAGAGCCCAGAGCAGAGCACTTCAGTCTTAGGAGTCTTCACCCAGAGTGGCACACACCAGACCAAGCATTACACAGGCTGGGAACACAGCACCATCAGAATGGCGGGGTCACCTCCCCTTATGATCAGTCCCCTGTATTCTGGATACCACCCTGACTGGTTACAGTAGTGAGCAGAGGGGTGGAAGCTATCAGGCTGCACATGGCAGCACCGTCCTCACACCGGGCACCCCCTGCTGCAGGTCACTGTCGCCCCCCACAGGGAGGACAGGTAACACAATGTCCAGCCTGTCTGTGCTGCCTCCCGCCTGCAGAGCGCAGTGACTGACCGGTGCCGGCTCTCCCAACCCGGCCAGCAGCACACACTGCCCGCCCCAGCTCAGTCCCCGCCCTCCGCCGGTAATGACAGACCGTGTACCGTACACTCACCGTGCGGCGTCACCCAGCGAGCAGGCCTGTTACACACACGGGATCTCCACAGCCACCATCTCTGATTACAAGACTCCGCCTCTTCCTCTTCCGCTTGTTACGTCACTACGTCACGGAAAAGGTTGTGTGCGGAGGAGCGCGTGCAGCCGCCAGAAAGGGGCGTGTGTTCTAAACTGTTCAGTTATTGGTCTGTTTGGTTTAAGTGGGCGGAGCTATGATGTGGACGTCAGAGAGCTCGTGCGCCCCGAAAGTGACGTCACGCAGGTCTCAGTAATGGCGGGAGTTTATGTTTCGAAACATGTATGTGAGTGAGCTGTCAGTCGTTCAGTGTGCAGAGGGCAGAGAGACCTGACAGGCTGAACACACCTGAACACTGGGGATGTGTAACCAATACTAGCAGTGGGTGATAAATCCAGAAGTGGAGCCATGTTTCTATTATACTTTTCCTCTGATTGTTCTCCTGGTTTTGTCTTACAAATCCTGAGGTAAATACTTCCTTAATACTCAACGTGTGCACGTGGCCTTAGATATATGGTAGTACGGTAAATGCACAGAGACATACAGGTACAAATGCCTTGTGTATGTCATAGCATCCCTGTGTACAGTACATCCTTCACATATAGCCATTATTATTAATCGTGTGAACAAGTATGTTACAGCTTATAAGAACAGCGGCGGGCTGGGGCAAACCAGGGGAAGTGACCACCCACCCTTCAGCTATATGTAAATACCTGTTAGGCCCCTTTCACATCAGCAGTAAGCGCTGATCGCGGCAGATGTGGTGAAAAAAAACGCAACTGCCGCGGTTACCGCATAATGGCTGCTCTTGTGGTTCACCTGCGGCAAGCCTCATGCAATGTCTATGAGGCTTTCGGCAAGTGCGGTTTCGGCAGATGCGGCCGTGAGAAAACCACGGCTGACCGCGTTTTTTTCGCGACCGCATCTGCCGCAAGTGCCGAAACCGCATCTGTACCGCACTTGCCGCAAGCCCTCATTGCATGAGGCTTGCCGCAGGTGAACCGCAAGAGCGGCTGTTATGCGGCAGTTGCGTTGTTTTCACCGCAACTGCCGCAGCCAGCGATTACCGCTGATGTGAAAGCAGCCTTAGCCGTGTTACCCATTTTACTGCCGACTCGTGCTGTAATGGGTACCCTCCACACCTTTCGGGTGGGCTGCCCTCTTAATTGTCTGCCGCCAAATTGATGCTTTGTCTAAGTGTGTGCACGCCACCGTAAGAACCACGCTGACAACAAGTCATAGTAGAGCTTAATGACAAAGACCTTTATTAAGGGAGGGGTTAACAGTTTTATACGGCTCCTTAAAGGGATATTAAAAGGAGTTACTAGGGGTGATTGCATCATATGCTGAATCTACATTTTACTCTGAAAAACATTCAATTCATATTCTGTGTGTTAGTTTCAGTTTAGCCTTGGATTAGTACAGTACATTCGGTCCATGCTGATAAGAACAGCTTCAGCACTGCTACATAATCTTGAGACAGAGAAATTCCGGAGGTGGAGAGGAAGAAGGAGACACAAGAATTAACTAGAGGAGAGTGCAAGGATTCGTATAGACATGCTGTTAGTACACTGGAAGATTTCTGAATGACTTCTATAAGAGTTATATAGGTTATTAACTATTTTTCTCCTTCGCCTCATTGGGGGACACAGACCGTGGGTGTTATGCTGCTGTCCACTAGGAGGCGACACTAGGCAGAATCTGCAAAAGAGTTAAGAGACTCCTCCTCTGCAGCATTACACCCCTGAAGTAGGAAGTGATTCTCCAGTTTTTGCTTAGTGTCAGATAGGAGGCACACACAAATTTTATTGCTCCTAAACTTTTTCACTTTTTGAATTTTTTCCTTCAAGAAGAAGAAAAGTGGGTCTCTAACGAGACTCCCGGCATGGTCCCTCCTCGGCCCCCCACTGTTGGGGCCGCCTGGTTGAGGTCGACTTTTCCCCCCACATGCCGCTCCCTCCTCGGCCCACCACTGTTGGGGGTGCCTGGTTGAGGTTGAGATGATGGTCTTCCTTCCCCAGCTCCCCACTGTTGGGGACCCTGGGTTGAGGTCGAGGCTACACAGAAGCCCTTGGATGATGGACTGCAGCATCCCTCCCTAACCACCCCTCATGGGGCTGATAGGTTGAGACACCGCAGGTAGGGCACTAACGTGCTGCACGGTCGCAATGCACTGCCAAGTGCTCCTAAAGGGCTCAGGGGACAAGGCTAACAGGTCAGCTGCATTGCGCAGCACATGCAGGAGACCTCAGCCTGGCTGACTACTCCCCAAGAGCCCCAGTCCTGCCGCCATGAGATTGTCCCCTGGGGGTCCCCTAAAGGCTGCAGCAAACGTCCGTCTAACTCCAGGAGATCAGCTTTTGCTGCTCTCTCCTGAGAGGGAAGGGAGCCCATACTGCATGTGGGAGCACCGGTTTTTCTGGGCTCCTTGCAGGGTCCCCACAGTCCCTGGATGCCAGGAGACCCAGTTTTCTGGGATCTCCTGATGGGAGCTGCCACCCTACACCTGACTCCAGGAGACCCAGTCCCCTGGGTTCTGCTGGGGGCTGCGCTGGGCAAGCGCGCATGTGGCCACAGCTCCTGGGGTCCGGCCGGGTCCAGATCTGTTCCGGTCCCGGACCGGACCTCCGCGCCGGCCTGCCGTCATTTGCGGCTTCGCTGTTTACTTGAGGCCGCGGCTTCGGCCTAGCGCGAAGCCGCCGCCTTATCACCGCCCCCGGCCCGCCCACGGATGACGAGAATGACGCGGACAGCGTCATAACAGAGGGCGGGCCGGAGATGCACAGCAAAGCAGGGGGCGGGACGGAGGATAACTGGCGCGAAGCCTATGGCACGCCTTAGGATTCTGGTCCCGCCCTGCTGTTAGCAGCGGCGGCCATTATCCACAGGGCAGTGAGGGCACAGTGGAAGCAGGGTTGAAAGCACAGTGTGCACAACCCTTAATGCCAAACTAAGGCTGGATTGGGCACAGCTCCTCATTGGTACCAGGTACTGTGGCCATGACGGGGCTTCATCCCTGCTGCAGGGCTGAAAGTGAACTTGGGCCAGCGAATATGTGCGGTGCAGGACCGATAAGGAGCTCAGGAAGAGCTTCCTGCCTGCCTCAGCCCTTAGGACACTGCTGCCAAAGGTCAGGGAGTTCAAGGCAGCCCACCTGCGGCAGCCCTCAGGACGGGCAGCTGGAGCCAGGGGTCAAGGAACCCAGCAGGGCTCCCTGCCTGCGGCAAAACATCTCTAAGGCCGCTCCCAGGGGTTCCGGAAAAGGCTTACAGAGCCTCTCTCTGTGCCAGTTCCCAATAGCGATGGCAGGACAACCAGCAATGATGTCCTGCTGCATTTAGTCCTCACGCCCAGTGGCGTATCTTCAGGCCTCGGGGCCCCGATGCGAAAGCTCCAACGAGGCCCCCAATTATTGCAATTCTTTAGTTCCCCTGCACCTATTGTAGTTACGCCCCTGCTCACGCCACACATGCAAGGAACGATGTCATAATATAAGGGATAGTGTAAATACGTCAGGTGATCAGTTACTGCTCTGTCCTACAGTATTAAAGTTACCTGACAGTACACCTATCACTACACCTACTGGCCAGACATTACGCATGCTTCTGCTTTCTATATTGATGCACAGACAGCACGTAGGTCGTTTTCATGACATTCTCCAAAAATCATTGATTTCGTCCCGATAACCGGTTTAATAATTTAAGGTAATCAAGATACAGATTCAATTCCGTCAGGCACTATTGTTTCCTGCCCGCCGATCATACTCTGTGGCCCGGACGGCTCGAGTCGTTACATCAGGTCTATCTGATACATAAGTCCTGGACGCTGCCAATTGCTCTGCAATAACAGCGTCTACTGCCATCGCCAGTAGACGTGGCATCGGGTTACGTGGATGGGAGGCGGAAGTGGTCGTAAGGAGGCCATCACAGGTCTCCTATGCCTCACTAGACACCTGTTTGGAGAATTTTTGTACACCTCAGGCGCTAAGGAGGCATAGATCGTTTTCCACCCCCAGAACACATCAGGACGGTTTTTTATCCGCCGTTGGCATAACTGATTCCGGTCCTTCGGAATCGTTAGGGTTGGTCGGAGCTTAGGCTAAGTCTGACAAGAGATCGGTCGCCACGCAGGGACCTTTTTTAGTGGCGGACTTCCTTCAGGTTTAACTGACAGATCCTTCCTCGGGCCCCCACTGTTGGAGAGCCCAGTTGAAGCTGATATAACCTGCAATTACCCGACAACAGTAAGGCATCCCAGGACTGCCCACCAATTCTCCCAGACCCCACAGCTGGAGCTCCGGTTGGCGGTGACGACAGCCAAGTCTCAAAAGACACAGGCTGAACCGCCGTGTCCTGCAGCGGCACAAGGAACTGAGCTGAGGGTCTCGGGAACCTACGACCCATAGCATACTCCTTCCTCGCCTCCCCACTGTTGGGGACTCGGGTTGAAGTTGGGACCGCACAGGGTCTACCCGGCCTCCATCCCCGGACTATTAAAACGAAACTCTATGTTGCAGAACGTGGAACACGAGCCCAGCGGCCAATCTCCTCACTGTACCTATATTAGGTACTTGGGTGGAGATAACACGCGTAATGCCCTCTGCTCAGTCCGCTTCGAAGCAGGATCTCGCAGACTCGCAAATGCATTAACCCAATGCATGGGCCCCTCCGGTCTCCCGTGTGGCTGTGGCCTGAACCTTCTTCCACGCAACAAGATAAAAAAGGAGGGGGAACAAGAGGCGCAATAGTGCCCTATCAATGTGGCACTAAGTATGTGAGCGGTGAAAAGAGGGATTCACTCACCTGGGGCAGTTGTGTAACCCACAACTGGCTTGAAGGCGTTTTTTATGATCGTTACCAGATAGCCGCTGCAGGACTTCCACCGTCCACACAAGTGTGGAAATACATCAGATGATTTTTTCACTTCTTCCACGCAGTCAGTCCCTTCTCGTCTCAGGAGTTAAAAGTGACTACCGTGAGACCTAAAGCTCATAAATGCAGCCTGAAGTTGGAAATGTCTATACTGCATCTCAGGAGTCTCCCATATCGGGACGACTTATTCATCAATGCATGATTTTCGGAGTCTGTGAACACTGTCGATTTCACTGGACACGTTAAGAAGACTCGGTTGGCGGATCACCCTCCATGAGTCTACCACAATGCCAGAGCACATGTTCCAACACAGCACACAAACTCAGGGAGTCCTATCTGTCTTCCTGATGGCCACATGCTGCAGCATCACATATGGAGTATCAGCCATATTTGTTTTTCCCAGACAGGGCACGGTTTCTTCGTCTGGGAATTCGCTTCAGCGGTCTCCTCAATCTTTCACAATGGCTATAAGAGTCCTAGACAGGATAGTGGCAGCATGGGAGGCAGTTCCATAGCCTCAGCGGCACCTACGGCCTCTCCAACTATCCATGCTTAGACATGGCCCAGAAACAGGATGTGGTGCGATGTGCTCCCATCACAATGCACGTGCCAATAGTCCCGCCCACACACGAGGATGCCCCTCAATCTACAAAGGTTCGGGCAGTATTTCTAGTACTGGAATCATTCAGTGATCTTCTGGCAGTCGGTCTTGCTATGATATAGTCAGACAATGCCACAGCCGTGGCATATGTCAACCACCAGGGTGGAACCCACAGTCTCCAAGTGATGACAGACGTTCGCCACATCCTTCACCGGGTGGAATCCTTGAACGCTGTACTGTCAGCTGTTCTCATACCAGGCTAACCCGCCAAGGGACGGACCCAGGGAAGCGGCCCCTTCATCCAGATGTCTTCTGTCAAGACTGTCAGCGTCAGGAAACTACAGATGTGGCCTGACGGCCTCACGTGTCCAATGCTAAGGTTCCATCCTTTCTGGCCAGGTCCTAGAACCTACAGTCAATAGGACAGACATACCAGTCCTAGATGGGACCTGTCTCCATCTCCCCTATATTCTTTCACACTAACAGGATAGTGCGGAAGGTCAAACAAGACGGTTGCCAGATCTCCCTGTATTTTCAGACTGGCCCAGATGCGCTTGGACGAAAATTTCGTCCAACTCATACCAGCAGTACCAGGACAACTAAAAGACAGTTTCAGACCTGCTCTCCCTCGGAATTCCTCAACTCTGAAAATAGTGGCGTAGCCCTTGAGACCTGGAATTTACCCATGGGTTTTTTCCCTGGATGTTGTAGCGACCATGGTCGCAGCGAGTAAACCAGCCTTATCGACGATATACCATGAGTGTAATCGTTTTGTTTTTCTTTATCTCCGAGCACCTCTAGGGGTCATTCCCCTTACCCTATTTCATGCAAAGATCTTTCGTTTCTTCCACTCAGACCTAGACTCGGGTCTGTCCTTGGGGTCTCTCACACAGCAGGGTTTCAGCCCGTTTCACCTTCCAAAAACGTGTTGCCACCAGGTCTCTAGGAAAATCCTTCCTTCAAAGGGTCTCCCATTTAAGGTCTCCATACCACAGGTCTACACCTGCGGGACTTGATCTTCGTCCTCATGGCTCTACAAGACCCACCTTTTGAGAGGCTATAGGTTTACCCTTAGCACTCTCATCCAAACAGTAATGTGTTTTGGTGGCAAATTATTTTTCTCTGCAGAGGTATCGGTACTTTCAGCGCTCTCATGTAAACCATCTTTTCTGGTCTTCTACCTGAACAAGACTGTTCTACGGCTGGTTCCATCCTTCTTAGGCGGTATACTCCTTCCACCTCACTAAAGACGTCTCTCTGTCATCGCTGTGACCGACTCCAGTCTGTCTGGTCGTAAAGGACCTACATATGCAGGATCTTATCAGGTCCCTACGCATCTAAGTACCCACAACCAGTGCCTCTCCACAGGTCGGATTCTCTTTCTCCCTTCTTCCAGAAGGCAGAAATAATGACATATCAACCTCTAAGGCTCCTCTAACCAGGTGGATTCGTCTGACCATCCAAGACGCTTATACCGTCAAAATCTCATCCCTTCCGGCAGCGGCACGGCACATTCTACTACGGCCGTGAGGGCTTCCTGGTCCGTTTGGCACCAGGTGTCAGTCCAACAAGTGTGTAGACAGCCAAAAGGGGTCAGCCTACACACATACTCAAGCCACTATAGGGCTTGACGTGCCCTCCAGGCGGCAGCAGGTCTGCCTGTCGGGGCATAGTTCTTCACTGACCATGCTCGGTGTCACTAGTTCCATTGTTCTTTCCCACCCAGGGACTGCTTTGGGACGTCCCACGGTCTGTGTCCCCCAATGAGGCGAAGGAGAAAAGGAGATTTTTGTGTACTCACCGTAAAATCCTTTTCTCTTAGCCTCTAATTGGGGGACACAGCACCCACCCTATTGCCCTGGTGGGCCTTTTTTTCTACAGTTATCACATAGCTTCTCAGCTGTTACATGGTTAACATGTTTACACACGTTTGCCTATTATCACTCTGTTGACTGTTTAAACTTGTGCCTGTTTAGCTCCAGGCCTTGTAGTACTGTGAGCCTGTTTAGTTACAGGCCCTGTTGTACGATTATTGCTTGTTAACTCTTCACTGTTTTCCACATGCGCCTGCTTAGTTGCAGGCCTTGTGGTACTAGTATTACTCTAACTATTAACTGTTTACACACGTGCCTGTTTGCTTCAGGCCTTGTTACACTGTTATTACCTTGTTGACTATATTTGTTTACACAGGTTGCCTGTGTAGACTTCCTGTGTCCCTGTTATTATCTGTTAACTCTCCTACTGCTTTAGCACAAAACTGGAGAATCACTTCCTACTTCAGGGGTGTAATGCTGCAGAGGAGGAGTCTCTTAACTCTTTTGCAGATTCTGCCTAGTGTCGCCTCCTAGTGGACAGCAGCATAACACCCACGGTCTGTGTCCCCCAATTAGAGGCTAAGAGAAAAGGATTTTACGGTGAGTACACAAAAATCTCCTTATTGCCATAACAGTGCACATTACTGCGGTCACCTGAACTGCGATGTACAAATATTTTAGGGATTCTTTGGTGAAAACAAGTTATCAGTGATCCACAGGTTCGGAAGGTGATAACTTATTTATTGGTGGAATTCAACCATTGGACACCACACCGTCAGAAGAATGTGGCACTTTTATCCCCATCGTAAAATGCAGCAGCAGATGATGATAATGATGTGACCACAGCTCCCAAAATTCATCCTCATCATGGCTTCCAGAAAAAAACAAACACAGCACTCACAGCCACTGAGGAAATGAACAGATCAATGGGCTAGCTGTACATCTAAGGACTAAGGCCAGGTTCACATTAGTGTTTGTGAATGCTGCGTGTGTTGCGTTTGTGTGTGCGCATGTAAAAGCGCATGTAAACACATGCATACGCAGCGTATAATGCCCGCAGAATCATCCACAAGTCGTAATAAACGCAGCGTATGTATGCGTTTGTGCTTGTGTCTGCATTTTTTTGAGCGCATGTGTTCAATAATTCTTAAAGAGGACCTGTCACCAAACCAGGCATGGTGATCTAATTACAGCACTGGATGCAGCATGTCTGCTGCATCCAGGCAAGGGGTCTACCAGCACTTGAGCAGCCCTGTACCCCGAGGAAATACACTTAGAAAACTTACATCCTGCAGCCATAAAGGAGGTGGCTAGAGGCTGGAGCCGAAGGGCAGATTCACACCCCCTGCATGTTTAATCTGCCCACAGCTGCCAATCATTGTCTTTCTCTTCAGCATTATAACACAGAGGGTTCCCCCCCCCCCAGAAATGGCCGCTTAGCCCTGCCCCCTGCGGTGACGTCACTGCTTATACCCGCCCTGCTCTATGGTTAACATGGAGCAGGGCGGGGAAAGGTGGTGATGTCAGAGCAGGAGGCCAGCAACAATTTCAACTTTCCACCGCCACGACCCCTGCCGAACCAATGCCCCACCAATGATGCCCCACCAATGCCGTTTGTTCTTGTTGGTGACGAGGCATTTCAAATGTGTGTCAAGCCATACGCTAGTTGTGACTTAACTTGGACAAAAAGAATTTTCAATTACAGACTCACACGGGCAAGACACACAGTGGAGTGTGCATTTGGATTGCTGGCCACAAAATGGCGTATTCTAGGAACTGCCATCAATTTGAAAACAAAGACAATCGACGAGGTGGTGAAAGCGTGCGTTGTCCTTCACAATTTTGTCCTAGTGAGAGAAAGACACCGCTTTGACCTCGATGAAGCTATACCACCAAGTGACTTGCAGGAATATGAAGAACACACCTTAACCTCCCTGGCGGTCTGTTTATGTCTGGAATTTGTTGCTAAAAGCGGGCTACCCGCGATCGCGGTAGATGCGGTTAAAAAACCGCATCTGCCGCACTTGTGCCGCACTAGCGGCGCGGTTGCGGTAATCTGCATAGGAACCAACCACCTCTGATGCCCCTCATACATTGTTAATATGTGCCCCTGCAGCCTAGTAAACCATTAGCAGCCCTGTTGTTGTGGGCAAAGTGGCTGCAGTATAAGTGCGATAATGATGGTATATACTTACATGCCTGCGTTCTTGAGGGCGTCTCCCTGTGTGTGCTGGGACTTGTTGTGCTGTGGTCATCATGTCTGCTCGCCCCCTCCCTTATGCACGCCCCCTCTCAGCCTGCTATAGTGCTGTGAGGCTGATTGCGTCATAAAGGGGCGGGGCTACAGTGATGCCGCGATTTAGCCCCGCCCCTTTATGACGCAATCAGCCTCACAGCACTATAGCAGGCTGAGAGGGGGCGTGCATAAGGGAGGGGGCGAGCAGACATGATGACCACAGCACAACAAGTCCCAGCACACACAGGGAGACGCCCTCAAGAACGCAGGCATGTAAGTATATACCATCATTATCGCACTTATACTGCAGCCACTTTGCCCACAACAACAGTGCTGCTAATGGTTTACTAGGCTGCAGGGGCACATATTAACAATGTATGAGGGGCATCAGAGGTGGTTGGTTCCTATGCAGATTACCGCAACCGCGCCGCTAGTGCGGCACAAGTGCGGCACAAGTGCGGCAGATGCGGTAGATGCGGCAGATGCGGTTTTCTCACCGCATCTGCCGCGAACGCGGGTAAGCCCGAGCCTGACTCGGGGTTAACGCTTCTGGTAGTGAATGTTAACCCCGAGTCAGGCTCGGGAATAACGCTAGGAAGGTTAAGGACAACTCTTCAAGTCTGCCAAATGAGGGACAATTTTGCATCTTATTTTGTTTCTGAAAATGGACGTCTTTCCTGGCAGGACGAAATGGTGTAAATATATTTATCTATTGTTCGTAGCATGTATATGTTTGATAATACGGTATTAGAATTTTTAATTATTGCATTTTTCTATTTCCTTAAATTTTGTTGCATTAATAAAGGTTTGAAGCCCAGAAATCCATTCATTCACCTTAAACTGTACAAAGTAGTGATATATATATGTGCTTAATTACGTCTGTGAATACCCTAATGTTTGGGTAGTAATACAAGTTTGTGCATGTTGTATGTGTTAAGAAAAAGCAATAGTTATGTTTTATTTTTATTTTTTTTTAGCCGTTGTAATACTATATTATTCTGTTGTTTGCATTGAAGTTACTATAGTTAACATAAAAGGTTGTATCTCAATTGTACTCCTATTCCATTTGGCCACTTTTTTGATCCAGGATATGTATCGGACCTAAAAATAAGAGTCTAGGAATAATTTTTTTAAATTCAACGTTGTAAATTTGCAATCTTTTGTTCAGTTCAGTGAAGTTGGTTTTACTTCAAGTTAATTAAACAGTTTAAACTACAACTGTTGTCTACCCTATATTTAATGTGTCATTGAGTACACATATACAGTTATATGAAAACGTTTGGGCACCCCTCTTAATCTTACTCATTTTTTTTTGTTTAAAATAGTTTTTTTTGCAACAGCTATTTCAGTGTGATATAGGTAATAACTGATGGACACAGTAATATTTCAGGTTTGAAATGAGGTTTAGTGTAGTAACCAAAAATGTGAAATATGCATTATTTCAAAATTTGACAGGTGCCAAAGTATGAAAACCAAGGAGACTAGTATTCAAGGTACAAAATTATTGGGATAGACACCGGTTATTGCAAAAACAAAATGCTATATTTAATCAGAGCAGTGACATAGATTTTGCTACATCCTGTAGCCTACACAAGTAGAGCGCCGCCGCCATCTCACCGGGTGACGCTGCGGCGGCCACCAACTCGCAGGTAGCCGGCCACTGCTGCTGGCGCCGCCCCCTTCTCCAATGCCGCTCCCCCTGGCTGCTGCCGCTCGGTACTCAGGGCTCACACTGTCCAATGGACGGTGCGGCCCTGGCAACATTACAGTCTATAAATGTCTGTTTGTTTTTCTGCTGCTATTCTGCATCATGCACCTTATTTCTCAGACCCTCATTAGGGGTACACAAATACCTTTATAGACTGCAATGTTGCCCCCCGTGTTAACTCTGAGTTAAGCCCATTGAACGCAATGTGACTTGTGATTTATGCTCGGCGACCATCAAACTTAACTGAACTGGAATTGTTTTGTAAAGAGGAATGGTCAAAAATACATTCATCCAGGATTCAGGAACTCATTAACAGCTACAGGAAGCGACTAGAGGCTGTTATTTTTGCAAAAGGTGGATCTACTAAATATTAATGTCACTTTTCTGTTGAGGTGCCCATACTTTTGCACCTGTCAAATTTTGAAATAATGCATATTTCACATTTTTGGTTAGTACAATAAACCTCATTTCAATCCTGAAATATTACTGTGTCCATCAATTATTACATATATCACACTGAAATAGCTGTTGCAAAACCCCAATTTTAAACAACCATCAGAAAGAAAGCAGTGCATGACACAGACTACAGGATGCAATGACATACAGTGAACAAAAAATGGCTTCCACAAAACACATTGCAGTTCAGGATACAGCACAGTATGCAATGTCACAATAAATGTACTACACTCTGGCCAAGAAAAAACAACAACACACAATACACTGCCTGACACACAGAGTATAGGCTGCAATTAAATCCAAGAAAATCCATGGCCTACAGAACCACAGTACATAATGCAGTGGATGACACTCAGTATACAAGCTGCAATGACATGGACACAAAATACAATGCCTACATAGAACACACTAAACACAGTGTTTTGAAGAAATAGTGCAGGTGGCCATCACATAAAATGATAACATAAAATTGATATGAAAAACACTATAGAAAGGCTTGCAACTTGTGGCGGCTCAATGTTAAAATAAAATGTAAAAATAAAAAGGGAACCAAGTAGGAACAATACAATGTACTCAAAAGCCAGATCATTAAATAAAAAAATAAAATAAAGAAGAAAAAGAAAAGAAACCAGCATGTATACTTTTACCAGCGTGGTGGTGACTATGACGGTCTATCAGGTGGAGATCCAGCAGTCGAGATCCAGAAGGTAGAGATCCAGAGTGTTGTCCATGCTATGGCCAAAAGCACTCTTTATATAGTTTGGATTTGTGGGCTGAGATATAGGTGGGGAATGGGAGGGAGTGAAAATTTCTTCCTGGGCATGCGCACAGACTTGTACGCATGCGCATCAAACGCAGCCATCTGCAAGCCCTTGCGTACGAATGCGTATCCATAGAGACCAATGCATTGTTTAAACGCATGCGGAGGCTTGCACATTTTTCAAAGCTCAAAAAATGCCACAAGTCGCGTTCGCCGGGCTCGGAAATTCCACGCAAGGGGAGACATACTGACGCCACCGCATGTCCCTGCGTACGAAAGTTCAAGATAGGGGCGCAATACACTTGCGGATTTAAAAAAAAATATCCGCAACATGCGCTGCGCTGACAAACGCTAATGTGAAACCTACCAAAGGACCGTCTTTTAAAGATGATGATTTTAATGTGTGGTTTAATATTTTTTTATAATGAAATTCATTTTTAAGGATCTATATTTCAGGACTTGATGCTCGATATTTTTGTATTTGTTTAACACATTGTGGGGATAAAAGTTGCACATTCAGCAGTCGGACCCCACCAATAAATAAGTTCTCACTTATCCTTACGTCATGTGCACACTGAGTATCTGGTGAGATTTGTAACTCAGTATTTGTAAGACAAAACCAAGAGTGGAACAATCGGAGATAATTTTTTCTGCATTTCTCACTCTCTCCTGGTTTTGTCTTACAAAAACTGAGGTAAAAATCTCACCAAATGCTCAACTTGCTTTCTCTGGCAAACCTCTGTAAGGGTGCGTTGACATCAGCGGTTATTTCAAATCGCGGCAGATGCGGTAAAAAAACGCATCTGCCGCGATTACCGCGTACCGGCTGCACTTGCGGCGCGGTTGCGGTGAACGCGATACAAGGTATAGGCGGACTTGCGGCAAGTGCGGTTTTGGCACTTGTGGCAGGTGCGGCCGCGAAAAAAAAACGCGGTTTCTTTCGCTGCCGCACCTGCCGCTAGTGCAAATCCGCACTTGCCACACCTGCCGCAAGCCCGCCTATACTTTCTATGGGGCTTGCCGCAACCGTGCCGCAAGTGCAGCCGGTATGCGGTAATTGCGGCAGATGCGTTTTTTTCACCGCATCTGCCGCGATTTGAAATAACCGCTGATGTGAAAGGGCCCTAAGGTCATCTCGGCTGCTGTGTCACAGGACAGGGGGGGATTAAACATCCAAGTAGTTAATATCTATTGAAATAAAGAATTTTCCCCTTATTCATATCAGATAAAACAAATGACCAACTACAATGCACTCTACAAAGACCAATATTACCACATACAACCCCTGGCAAAAATTATGGAATCACCTGGCTCGGAGGATGTTTAATGTTGTATAATGTTGTAGAAAAAAAGCAGATCACAGACATGGCACAAAAACTAAAGTCATTTCAAATGGCAACTTTATGGCTTTAGGAAACACTAAAAGAAATCAAGATAAAAAAAATGTAGTCAGTAAGTGTAATTTTTTTCAAACCAAGCAGAGGGAAAAAATTATGGAATCACTCAATTCTGAGGGAAAAATTATGGAATCATAAAAACAAACACAAGAAAGAAAACTCCAATACATCACTAGTATTTTGTTGCACCACCTCTGGCTTTTATAACAACTTGCAGTCTCTGTGGTATGGACTTAATGAGTGTCAAACAGTACTCTTCATCAATCAGGCTCCAACTTTCTCTGATTGCTGTTGCCAGATCAGCTTTGCAGGTTGGAGCCTTGTCATGGACCATTTTCTTCAACTTCCACCAAAGATTTTCAATTGGATTGAGATCTGGACTATTTGCAGGTCATTACATTGACCTTATATGTCTTCTTTCAAGGAATGTTTTCACAGTTTTTGCTCTATGGCAGAATGCATTATCATCTTGAAAAATAATTTCATCATCCACAAATATCCTTTAAATTGATGGGATAAGAAAATTGTCCAAAATATCAATGTGAACTTGGGCATTTATTGAAGATGTAATGACAGCCATCTCCCCAGTGCCTTTACCTGACATGCAGCCCCATATCATCAATGACTGTGGAAATTTGCATGGTCTCTTCGGGCAGTCATCTTTATAAATCCCATTGGAACGACACCAAACAAAAGTTCCAGCATCATCACCTTGCCCAATGCAGATTAGCAATTCATCACTGAATATGACTTTCATCCAGTCATCCACAGTCCATGATTGCTTTTCTTTACTTGTTTTTTTCTTTTTAGGTGTTAATGATGGCTTATCCCATTTCCTTTAGGTAGTTTCTTAAGGGGGTGTCACACGCGTCAATGTCGTCAGTGAGATGATTGCTGACGACATTGACGGCTGATCGCTGGTGAGTTGTCACACAGGCAGACTCACCAGCGATCAATGGACCAGAGACATCGTGGAAACGATTTAAATATCGTTTCCACGATGTCTTGCTCCCGCTGCCAGCCTGCTGGAAGCGGGAGCAGGCTGGTCTCCAAGGTAAACTGCGGGTATCTAGGCAGCGGGCGCTGCCTAGATACCCAACGTGTACCTTAGTTACCAGCCTCCTCCACTCACCGGCTGGTATCTAAGGTACACAGCGGGTAACTAGGGACGGTGAGCGGAGGAGGCTGGTAACTAAGGTACACGTCGGGTATCTAGGCAGCGCGCGCTGCCTAGATACCCGCAGTTTACCTTGGATACCAGCTCCCAGCGCTTGTGAGAGGCGCTGGGAGCTGGAATATCGCTACTCCCGGTGTCACACGCAGCGATGCTGCGTGTCCACCGGGCGACCATCGCCAGGTTTTAGGACAGATTCTAAAACCTGGCGATCATCAACCAGCGATTTATCGCTGGTTGATTCAGTATGTCACACGCATCAATATCGCTGCAACGTCACATGCAGCCGAGATCGTGCAGGCGATATTGACGTGTGTGACATACCCTTTACAGTTCAGTCACAGACATTGACTCCAGTTTCCTCCCGTTCCTTATTTGTTTTGTTGTGCATTTCCTGTTTTGGAGACATATTGCTTTAAGTTTCCGGTCTTGACGCTTTGATGTATTCCTTGGTCTACCAGTATGTTTGCCTTTAACAACCTTCCCATGTTGTTTGTATTTGGTCCAGATTTTAGACACAGCTGACTGTGAACAACCAACATCTTTTGCAACATTGCTAAATGGGGCCGAAATCTGATCCGGTGCTCCTCTCCTTACTAGAGCCGGTTTTAGCGAATGCACATTGGGATCATTCCTGAGCACCTCATTTTGTCCTTGGACTCCGTGGTTACTTGCTGTGGTCTGTGACTCCTCTTTAGCCATTTTCTTCTTTATCCTAAGTCTCCTGAATTCTGAGTCTGTGACCCGCTCTTCAGTCCTCTTTCAGGTAGTGTGTTATATAGGATCTATACAATGTAAGTGCCCCCATCACCGAGACCGTAACCCCACAGTGATGTAACTTGGGACAGGTGATATTATAATGGCCGGAGTCAAGTGACTCGCTCTGTGTAAAGTGTGCGCCCTATAGACCCCTGGTCCTGCAGCAGCGGACACCATGTGCATAGCAAATGAGACACTTTATTAGGGTGTGTGCATACAATCAGTCTACTCAGCATTTTGGAATCAGAGTCTTCCTGCTGCGTCCAAAACACTGTGTAGTACAGTAAGCAGCAGAGCAGATTGGATTTTTAGAAATCCCATCCTCACTATGCTGCACCCGATCACAGTGTTTTGACAAGCTGTGGTGCGGGTTGACGGAATTCCGCTCCTCTGCAGCATGTTCATTGGCTGCACGCAGGGAGAAGCCGTCCTGCACTGATCGCAGATGGTGAGTACAGGGGCGGCTGCGGGTTTCCTGCGAGCACCCGCGGCATCCCTCTGGTCTGGAGCCACTGCGTCCAAGACGCAGTGACTCTGGACCGTGAGCACACAGCCTACGATGCCGGATCAGCAGTAAAGTCTGGTTCTAGTTCTGAAGTATTTAGCGATTGTCGCTGTGTATGGTGAAGTGCAGACAAATAAAACACAAAACACAGTATATTATCTGTAAGCTAGTTTATTTTATTGGAATAGAAATAAGCAACATTGTAATGAAAATATTACTGGCCCTGTAGGAAAGTTAAGGGAACCTGTCAGCTAGTTTTTAAACCCACAGCTACAAAGGATAGAATCAAGCTCAACCACTGTTAGGTGCTCAAGGGTAAAATATGATTTTTACCTACAGTTATCACTGTCTGTACCTGTAGCTTCATAGTACTATTCTAATCATCCCTGTCTGAGCTCACAATGTAATGGTAAAGGTGAAAAAAAGTATTTATACACTTATATTTTCTGAGGCAGACTACACCTTGGAGGATGTAGTCTAGCTGGCAGGTTAATAGCTAACATTTCTGCTGAATTTTATAAGATGCTGTATGGCCTGTGGGATGATCATGTGACTACAATAGGTGGAGCTAAGTCTTCATAGAGTATAATTATTTGCTTGCTTATCTCTGCCCACTATTGTCACATGATCATTACATCACACAGGTCCTTAGACTACCTCCTCCAAGGTGTAGTCTGACTGCCTCATTTACATTAAAAAATGTAAGTGTATAAATTATTTTTTTACCTTTAACATTACACTATGAGCTCAGACAGGGATGATTAGAATAGTGCTATGAAACTGCACGTAAAGACAGTGATAGCTGGGGGCATAAACCAGCTGACAGGTTCCCTTTAAAGGTCCCAGTGACTCTCTGGTCCGGTCCAATGGTGACCGCAGAACTTGCAGACCTGATGAAACCACCACACCCAATGATCCAGAGGAAGGCGAAACCCTTCCCCCCCAGAGAGTTCTACCTCAGGGGGGGGGAAATTCCTTCCTGACCCCAGTTGTGGCGATCGGACATCTCCCTGGATCAAGTTTGTCCTGCTGCATATTGCTGTATATCTGTGCATCAGCGGCCGACACAGCAGAGGCCCTTGTGCAGTCAATTCCGCTGGGTGTGAAGGAGGTAATGGCCCCTCCTTACCTCTTGGGCACTGGTGGGACAATGGTATGTTCGCCCCTGCTGTACTAGCTCAGGAGAGTCAACCTGGAAAGAAAAAAGCATTCAGCTTGTTGCTAGAAGCTGACAATCAAGGACAACGGATGCTCTGCTTTTACGACCATATAGTCTTAGGTTATGTTCACACGTAGCGTTCATTTAAAAACACAAATGTTTTCAAATTCAGTCAGGGAAAAAAAATTATCACATGCATTAAACTTATAAAGTCTCATAGTTTTTCCTAATTCTGTAAAAATCAGCTTTTAATTTTCATAAAACTTATGATAAGAAGCTGCAAAAAACGCAGCCAAAACACATGTAAACATAGCCTTACGCTAAGCATTCATTTCACCTTTAATAAAGCATACACACATACATTCATTCATTCTTATCTATCTAATAGGATGATGACAGCTGTCCAGGACCTGCACCCCAACACAAGCAATCTGGGAAAATCCCTGGCGCATGATATCGTAACCAGTGACTGTCTCAGAGTACTGAGTGGTGATCAAGCTAGGGGATGATATCACAACCAGTGAGGGAGGGGGAAACTTTGTGTGGTCTCAGGGGCTGAGTGCCACTCAAAACTGTTGGGGTGCAGCTGTGGGACCCGATTTTCAGAGATGATGTCCTCTATCCAACTCTCAAAAAGCTGTTGGATCCTCAGGGGAGATGGGTAGTTGAGCTAGGCTATCAGACGGTCACATCTGTAGCTGTGGTCATCACTCTTTTGGTTCCAAAGTGTAAAGTAAACCAAAAAACTATACCTTTTACATTAGAAAGAACATAAACTTGTGTGAACAAAGCCTTAGGCTAAGCATTCATTTCACCTTTAAGAAAGCATACACATATACATTCATTCTTATCTATCTAATAGGATGACGACAGCTGTCCAGGACCTGCACCCCAACACAAGAAGCAATCTGGGCAAATCCCTGGCGCATGATATCGTAACCAGTGACTGTCTCAGAGTACTGAGTGGTGATCAAGCTGGGGATGATATCACAACGAGTGACAAAGTGAGGGAGGGGGAAACTTTGTGTGATCTCGGGCTGAGTGCCACTCAAAACTATTGGGGTGGGGGGCGTGGCCTGCACGCAGATCGTGGTGGCTGCATAGACTGGGCTCTCCTGCTCCATAGGATCATTATCGGCACATAACGGCTCACCGCGGCTCCCCATACATCCACAAACCTTATCACGACTTTCCCCATCGCCCCGGGCTCATGATGACACATGGCAGGTCGAACAGGCGGGCTTCACCTCCTCGTTTGCCGGACTTCTTCCCCGGAGGGCAGACTGTGCATGCTGCAGGAAAGATGGCGCCTGCCTCCCCAGCCAGATCTTCCCGCTCTTCCCGCGGCTCCAACAGAGGTGAGAGAGATTCTACTCCCCCACACAGCAGCAGCTCTGCCCCGTTCACAAAAGGGGACATGAAAGACTTTTTAACAACAATGAGGGCCTCCCTGAAACAGATTATGCACGAGATGCTAAGAGAGATAAGGAGAGACCTGAACTCCCTGGGGGATAGAACAGCCCATGTAGAAGGCAAACTAGGAGAATATGCCACTACCATCAACGCCTTAGTAGATGAAAATGCTGCACTACGGAATGAGCTCTCCTCAGTACATGACAAACTGTATGATTTGGAGGACAGGTCTAGAAGACAAAACAAGAGTCCGAGGCATTCCAGAGGAGATTGCTGATAAAGAACTAGCTCCTTTCATGCTGAGATTTCTGGCCTCTGTGTTACCTGACTTGCCACCGGGAGACCTGGCGATAGAGAGGATTCATAGAACCCCGAAACCTAAACACCTAGGACCCTCCGTACCCAGAGATGTACTGGCCAGAATGCTCAGGTTCCCCACAAAAGATACTTTCGTACAGCGGATGAGAAAACCCCCTTGCTGCCCGAGGAGTTTCAGGGACTGCAGGTGTTCCCTGACCTGTCGCCGGCCACGTTGGCGAGGCGTCGGGAGTATGCACACGTGTGTGCGGCCCTTAGGGACGCCAATACTCGCTACAAGTGGGGTTTCAATCCAGTAAAGTTAATAATTGATCATGATGACCGGATGGTTACTTGCTCCTCACCAAAGCAGGCAGAGGACAGATTGTCTTCATGGAGGATTCCCTTTGCTCTGTCAAATGCTAAACCAACGGGGAAAAAGAAGGTGACCACGGAGTGGTCCACGACTTCAAGTGGACAACGGGACGATCCTGTGGACGGAGCATCAGAGAGCCCCTCTGAGGCTAACTCCTGAACGGTACATTTGTACTGTGCCCCTGGATAGCAGATTTTTTTGGTTCTGCTCGTTGCCCGAGGAACTGGGCTTTTGACCCGGGTCTGTGGAGATAGACCCCGGTCTGTTGACTGTTTTTATTTTTATTTTTGTTTTTTAATTTGTTTTTTTTTCCTTCACCTTTTTTGGTTGATGGTTGTTATTTTTTTATACTTGTTTTCTTTTTTGCAGCAACTCATTTCTGTTTTAGCATCCACTATTAATCTGTCCCTTACTGCGGAGGCAGCCATGGTTTCCAGCTTATATCCTTACTAGTGTTCAGTGTTGGGGGACCGATGGGTCTCCGTGGACCGCTTTGATCTCTGATTCTATACAATGAGTATAAAATTAATGTCACTCAATGTTAAGGGGATGAACTCCCCGGGTAAACGATCAATGGTGTGGAGGGAGGTGAGGAAGTCTCGGGCGGAAATTGTTTGCCTTTAGGAAACCCATCTATTGGAATCAGATAATTTTAGGTTCCATAACCCCCAATTCCCTCATATATTCTTTGCCAATAACTTAGTTAAGACTGCAGGAGTGTGTATCATGATTAAGCATACCGTGGCCTTTAAATTGGAGGGATTACATATAGATCCAGGCGGCAGATTGTTGGTGCTGGTCTGCACTTTAAATGGAGTCTTGCACACCATATCGTCACTCTATGCTCCCAACTCGGGCCAATGCAAATTTGTGAGACGCGCACTACAGACTATCAAATCGTTGGCGCGAGGTGGTAAGATTGTTTGCGGAGATTTTAATCTCCCGATGAAGCGGGACCTTGATTGTTCCCACCGGGGGGTGGAGGTCGGGGAGAGTTGAGGTTACATACCCTTGAGTTTCAATATCATGATCATTGGAGATATTCCCATGCAGCGGAGCGGGATTATACCTTTTTCTCCCCTCGGCATCACACATATAGTAGATTGGACTATTTTTTGGTGGATGACGCTGTCTTGTCCGGATGCCTCAACTCCGAGATAGGGTTGATAACCTGGTCTGATCACGCCCCTGTCTTCCTTACTATAGCTTTGTCACACCAGGCTCCCCCGGCTTTTCGGTGGCGCCTGAATGATGGCCTTTTGCTGAACGAGGATGTGGTGTCCAGGATCTCCTCAGAGTTGTCTCTGTATTTTCAATTGAATGATACTGGAGAGATCACTGACGAGACGTTGTGGGCAGCCCATAAGGCGGTCCTGATGGGCTTATTTATACAACAAGCAGCAGCTTTAAAACGTAAGAGGGAAGGGACCGGAATACGCTGTTATCCAGGTTGCAGGTCCTGGAGTCCCTTAATAAGTCGGCTGTATCCCCCTCTATTACAGCGGAAATTTATTCTATAAGATTTAAACTCCGGGATTCTATGCTGGCCTCATATGCTCATAATCTGAGAAAATTGAAAACAAATTGGTACTCTATGAGGGACAGGGCCGGGGCCCTTCTCGCCCGTAGAGTCAAAAAAAGAGAGGCTAAATCCAGGATAGATCATCTTTTAAGTCCTGGAGGCCAACCTGTCAGAAGCCCTGTAGAGATCGCTGCAGAGTTTGCTAAATATTATGCAGGCCTATACAATCTCGGAAATGACCCCTTGACTCCCCAGCCCACATCTCATGGTATTGCAGAATACCTTGATTCCATCAACTTACCCGCTGTTTCTGAGGATCAATTAACCTTTTTAAACGCCCCTTTCACGATAAATGAGATTCAGGCGACCATTAAACAAACTAAGAAGAAGAGCGCCCCGGGTCCAGACGGATTCTCCAATGCCTATTATCACACTTTTCAATCGTCACTAGCCCCCTATTTGTTACGTTTGTTCACCGCCTGGAGAGATAGGGGATCAGTGTCCTCTCCTGGCTTGGAGGCTACTATTACAACCCTACCCAAGCCAGGGAAGTCTCCAACCGCCCCGGGCAATTTTAGACCCATCGCTCTCCTAAATTGCGATGTTAAGTTGTTCACTAAATTGCTGGCCTCACACTTGAACCTGATCGTCCCCTCCCTGGTCTCCCCGGACCAGGTTGGGTTCGTGGCGGGACGAGAAGCGAAGGACGGGGTTCGTAGAATGTTGAACCTGGTGCGGGTGGCTGAATTGTCTGGCCTCCCCAGTGCATTCCTGTCGCTTGATGCTGAAAAAGCTTTTGACAGGGTGCACTGGGGATACCTCCAGGCGGTTCTCAAAAAGTTCGGCATGGTGGGCCCTATCTACTCGGCTATTTCTGCCATGTATTCCACTCCCTCGGCAAGAGTTCTCACTGCGGGCTTCTTATCGGAGCCCTTTCAGATAACTAACGGTACCCGACAGGGGTGTCCCCTCTCCCCTATAATTGTTGCCCTGTGTATGGAGCCTCTCGCGGAGAGGATTAGGGCCAACTCTGACGTTGCGGGCTTGGTGGTGGGGAAGGAGGCTCATAAAATCAGCCTTTATGCTGATGATGTTATTATTTCATGTGTGAATATTGGGCCTTCATTCTCTGCCATCATGTCCGAGTTGAGGAAATTTAGCGAGGTCTCCTACTATAGATTAAACCCGTCCAAATCTCTGGTGCTCCCGGTAGGGGTCCCTGTCTCCTGCCGGGGACACCTGGAAGAGGTGTTCCCTTTTCAGTGGTCGCCTGACTGTATCCCTTATTTGGGAATAACTTTGACTCCCTCGGCTCAGACAATTAAAACAAATTTCCACAACCTATATACAAAAATTAAAGCCCTTTTGGAAGATATGCATCAGATAATGACCTCGTGGTCCGCCCGTATTAATGCATTTAAAATGATAGCCCTCCCCAAGATCCTTTATTATTTCAGATCCCTTCCCCTCGACATACCCAAAAAACTTATTCTCCGCTTGCAACTATTAGCTAATAAATACATCTGGGCAAATAAGACACCACGTGTAGCAAAAAGGGTCTTGTACCGCCCCCTGGAGTCGGGAGGAATGGGAGTTCCAGAGTTGTTGACCTATCATAGGGCCTCGATCTTAACGGGGCTCAGAGATTGGTGGCACATGGATAAGGACCACAGGTGGTTACAAATTGAGAGACTCTACTCTAGGCGAGGCTCCACTCGCTTGACACTGGAGTCTGAGGTACTCCGGACGGGTACGGTCTCGCCTCTATTACCTACAATGAGAGCTGCCCTGCGCCTTTGGAGATCTATCGCCCCTACACTTCTTAGAATTCCTAGGGGTTCACTCTCCGTGCTTGCCATGGAAACTCATATTCCTTACCTAAACCTCCAACCCTGGCATTCTGCTGGTATTCAAACAATATCGGACTTAGAGGGACCCTCGGGTGTGACTCCCTTTGATCTACTATCCCGAAAACATCCGGGGTTAAGAAGTTTTTTCTACCAGTACTTACAATTGAGACATTTCTTACATGGTGTCCCCCATACCTCTTCTTCCTTTGCTGGTCACATGGATAGAAGGATCAATGGATACTTCCTGGTCCCGGGTTCTGGCTCAAAGGGAGTCTCTATTTTATACAAAGTATTGATAGATTCTGATCAAGGGGTAAAACTTCCTTACATGCAGAGTTGGGAACGAGAATTGGGGGTTGTTCTGGAGTTAGAGGAGTGGAGGGACAGTATATCTGAGATCAAGAGGGTATCCTCATGCACGACCCACTTGGAACAGCTGAAAAAATCACACATGAGATGGTATCGCTGCCCAGTACTGGTTGCCAGATTTGGCCCGCAGTACTCCCCCCTTTGTTGGCGAGGCTGCGGTCAGATCGGCACCCAGACACATACTTGGTTCTCCTGCCCAGTTTTGTCATCTTTTTGGAAAGGGATGGAACAGTTGATCTTGGGAGCCACTGGGATCCGGCTGCAACTCACTCCCTCCACAGCGGTCCTGCATATGGGCCTCGAGGCAATACCCAGGATTGTTAGAGGAACCATTTCCCACATACTGATAGCTGCCCGCTCTTCAATTGCATACAAATGGAAGGAGACTTCCCCGCCATCAGCTGAGGACGTAGTGGAAAGGGTTAACTTACATTGTAAATATGAGCTGGCTCTGGCACAGTCCCGATCCGCAAAGACAAAATCGACTCTGATTTGGGACCCGTGGATGACAAGTTCTTATTATATTGCGTAACTTGAAGTGTTGATCCTCACTAGGTTTGGTTGATCATTGTTATCACTGTTGGCTCTTACTGTTTAGGGCCCTGACACTAAAGTTTCAATTTGTAAAAATGGTGGAATGCTATATTCTCTAAAAAAAAATTGATTATTAAGTATGCTGCAATTGTTATTTTGGTTCCCCCCTCCCTCTACCCCACTCCCTTCTCAATTTACCTCCTACCTACCTTTCCCCCTCATGTGCCCTCAGTGACAATCGCTATACGGCATTGAATGTGGTATGTAATACTGCTTGATCTCACTGCTTGTCACTTTGTTACAATTTCAAATGTTTGTCATTTTTTTTCTGTTCAAAATAATAAAAAATGATTTGGTAAAAAAAAAAACTATTGGGGTCAGCTGTGGGACCCTATTTTCAGAGATGATGTCCTCCATCCAACCCTCAAAAAGCTGTTATGTCCTCAGTAGAGATGGGTAGTTGGGCTAGGCTATCAGACAGTCACATCTGTAGCTGTGGTCATCCCTCTTTTGGTTCCAAAGTAAACCAAAAAAGTACACCTTTCACATTAGAAAGAACATAAACCTGTGTGAACAAAGCCTTAGGCTAAGCATTAATTTCACCTTTAAGAAAGCATACACATATACATTCATTCTTATCTATCTAATAGGATGAATACAGCTGTCCAGGACCTGCACCCCAACACAAGAAGCAATCGGGGCAAATCCCTGGAACATATCGTAACCAGTGACTGTCTCAGCGTACTGAGTGGTGATCAAGCTGGGGGATGATATCACAACCAGTGACAAAGTGAGGGAGGGGGAAACTTTGTGTGGTCTCAGGGGCTGAGTGCTACTCAAAACTGTTGGGGTGCAGCTGTGGGACCCTATTTTGAGAGATGATCTCCTCCACCCAACTCTCAAAAAGCTGTTGGTTCTTCAGGAGAGATGGGTAGTTGAGCTAGGCTATCAGACGGTCACATCTGTAGCTTTGGTCATCCCTCTTTTGGTTCCAAAGTGTAAAGTAGACCAAAAAAGTACACCTTTTACATTAGAAAGAAGTTAAGGTATAAAACCGTACCATAACCCATATAATGAATGCCATTTCAAGAAATAAAAGAAGCATAAAAACACATACATTAATTAGTTTTCTCTGTGTGGTCCATATTCCCAGCACAGTTACAGTTTAAACTAGTAAAACAAAGGATTCAGAAATGATTGCCTTTGAGTCCTCGTTTAAGAAAGGGATTATCCAGATCTAGTAGCCCCTGTAAGGCCATGTTCACACATTATGTTCCCCATTCATTAGGATTGGTGTAATGCACCAATGTTGATGTCTTGATGAAAAAAGCTGTTGGGTCCTCAGGAGAGATGGGTAGTTAAGCTAGGCTATCAGACGGTCACATCTGTAGCTGTGGTCATCCCTCTTTTGGTTCCAAAGTGTAAAGTAAACCAAAAAAGTATACCTTTTACATTAGAAAGAACATAAACCTGTGTGAACAAAGCCTTAGGCTAAGCAGTGTGAGACTGTGCGGGGATCATATGCGAGGGGCGCTATGTCTCCCCCAGAATGCGCACTGTCACATATTGAACCCGGTATAGGGTGTGAGAGAGAGGGACGGTCCGCTCCCTCCGCTCCGTGTCTTGCAGGGTCCCGGAAGGAGACACAGAGTTAAAAGCCTGGTTAGGAGGCAGGGCGGAGTTCCCTGTGGACAGCTTTTTGCCTAAGCTGAAGCAGCAGCAGAGATAGACTGAAGAGGTCAAGAGTTCCAGGGGGCTGTGTGCTATAATAACACGGTGTAGCCCGGGAGGGCTGGGAGCTCGGGGCAACCTATATCAGAAAGCTAACGACCTGAAGGAACCGGGCTACTTTGTGTGTGGACTGTATCCTGTGTACCCGTCTGCGACCCGTATTCCGGCAGCTTGTGCCATCGCTGTGTGTATCAGCAATAAAACGGGGTACTGTTTGAACTATTACCGGGCTCAACGTTTTTCCTGACTTGCAATCCCGGCGCTGCCCCTTATATGGTGGAGAATGCGGGCAGCCTGAACCACGAACTGCATGTCCGTACTGAAGCCAGCCACGCTACAGTTCATGTCCGCCGCGAGTATGGAGGAAATCCTAAGGCAGCTGGTACTTACCCAGCAGCGGCATCAAGAGCAGCAACAGCGACACGAAGAGCAGCAGCTCCGACAGCAGGAGCAACAGCAGAAAATGAATGAACTGCTCCTGCAACAAGTTACGGCCCTACAAGACCCGCCAGCAGCGCCTCTCCCGGAACGGCGTGAGGCCCGGGACCAGGTCCGATCGGCACTGAGGAAGCTGAGTCCGGAGGACGACGTAGAAGCCTTCCTCACAGTCTACGAGCGCACCGCAGAGCGAGAAGGCCTCCCTGCCGCTCAGTGGGCTGAAGTGGTGGCGCCATTCCTGATGGGCGACGCCCAGAAGGCCTACACAGACCTCAGTTGGGAGGATGCACAGGACTACGGGAAACTCAAAGGTGAGCTCCTTGAGAGACTGGGGGTCAATACTTATGTCCGAGCCCAACGGGTGTTTTCCTGGTCCTATGTGGAGTCCAAGCCGGCTCGCTCCCAGGCGTATGACTTGTTGCAGTTGGTAAAACAGTGGCTCCAGCCTGAGAGCTTGACTCCGGGACAAATGGTGGAAAGGGTGGTGGTCGACCGGCTGGTACGGACTCTGCTGGTTGCGATACAGCGTTGGGTGGGGCAAGGGGACCTGGGTAACTTGAACCAGATGGTTAGCTTGATAGAGTGATATACAGCCACCCAGGAGTTCATAAGGAACTCTGCCCCACTGCGGCAGTTACGCCGACCTCCGGAGCCGGGTAGAGGTGTACGACCATCCACGGGGGACCCTCCTAAACACGTACCCGCTGAGAGGATACCCCAGAATGAGGCTGGCAGGAGACCAGGCTCCCCTAGAAGGAGCTTCCGGACCGGCGGTGCCTCTGCTACGTGGTGCTGGCGGTGCAAAGGACCAGGACATGTGGCTGCCTATTGCCCACTAATGATGGAACCCATGGACTGCGGGTTCACACGCCGGGTCTCGATGTATGCCAGCCCTGTGCTTACCGCAGATGCGGTGGTTCCCCTAATGGAACCACATCTGTGCCCGGTGCTCATTAATGGACACAGAGCAGAAGCTCTCTTGGACTCCGGCAGTTTGGTGACGCTGGCTCATGTGTCCTTAATCCCCGGGTTGCAACCCACTGGGGGATTGTTTGAGGTCCGGTGTATACACGGGGACCTACGCGAGTATCCGACCACGGAGGTGACTCTGTCCACTCCATGTGGAGAGGTGGCCCACGTGGTCGGAGTGGTAAAGTCTCTACCCTATGGAACTGTGCTGGGAAGAGACTTACCATTATTTTGGTCCTTATGGGGAAGGAGGAGTAACCCTCCCCTGATGCCAGGGAATCAGGGTGCTGAACCCGACGATCCTGAGACCGGGATACCTGCCGTAGGGGTCGCCAACATAGAGCTAGAGTGTCACCCCAATAGGTTCTCGCTAGACGTATTGGCAGGAGAGGTTGAGGAGACCCCACCGATTCCAGAGCTGGAAGTATCCCGGGGAGCGTTTGGGACAGCCCAGCTACAGGATCCCACACTGACCTGGGCCCGAGAAAGGGTAACAGAAGTAAACGGGGTAGCTCAGCATCCGGGGGCAGAGAATGTGTTCCCACGCATGGTGGTCCACCCGGAGTTACTCTATAGGGTGGACAAAATCTGGGATGAGGTCGTGGACCAACTGGTAGTACCGCAGACACACCACCGGGCGGTCCTAGAGATGGCCCACTCTCACCTGCTAGGGGGCCTTGGGGCTAAAAAAAACGCAAGAGCGCATCTTGCGGAGGTTCTTCTGGCTGGGCGTGCATGCGGATGTCCAGAGGTACTGAGACTCCTGCCCGGAATGTCAGCTGACCACGCCCATTGTCACCTTCCGTAGTCCATTGGTATCTCTACCGGTTATAGAGGAACCTTTTGAACGGATCGCAATGGATCTGGTGGGGCCTATAGTTAAGTCAGCACGGGGCCACCAACACATACTCGTGGTTGTTGACTATGCCACCCGATACCCGGAGGCGATTCCGTTACGCCACACCTCGGCGAAACTGATTGCCCGGGAGCTGTTTGCTATGTTCTGTCGCCTAGGACTACCTAAGGAGATCCTCACGGATCAGGGGACTCCTTTTATGTCCAAAGTGACCCGGGAACTGTGTAAACTGCTCAACATAAAACAGCTGCGCACCTCGGTGTATCATCCCCAGACTGACTGGTTAGTCGAGCGGTTTAACAAAACCCTGAAGTCCATGCTCAAAAAGGTGGTAGCCAAGGATGGAAAGGATTGGGACATGTTACTGCCCTATCTAATGTTCGCCATCCGGGAGGTACCGCAGTCGTCTACAGGGTTTTCCCCTTTGAACTGTTGTACGGCCGACATCCTAGAGGGCTGTTGGATATCGCCAAAGAGACGTGGGAACAGGAACCACTCCCTATAGGAGCGTAATCGACCACGTGGCGAAAATGCAGGACCAGATCACAGCGGTTTGGCCTATCGTGAAAGAGCACCTGATGGATGCCCAAGGAGCTCAAAGCTGCAGGTATAATACACGGTCCACTGTTAGGACCTTTGAGGTGGGGGACCGGGTATTGGTTTTAGTGCCCACTACAGAAAGCAATGGCAAGGGCCATATGAAATCCGGGAAAAAGTAGGGGAGGTGAATTACAGGGTATACCAGCCCGGGAAAAGGAAACCCGTGCAGTTATACCACGTTAATTTGCTTAAAACGTGGAAAGACAGGAAGTGCCTGATCATGGAGGCTTCCGATGCACCCGGAGACCCTCCCCCTTCGGCCATGAGGGAGACCGAAGGGTACAAATAAGCGACACCCTCACTAAGGCCCAACGACGGGAGGCTCGAAAGTTGGTACAGCAGAATCCCGATGTGTTCTCTGACCTGCCCGGGCGCACTTCTGTCATTCAACATTACATTGTCACTGAGCCCCGGGTAAAAGTGCGAGTGAAACCATACCGGGTACCCGAGGCCAGACGGCAAGCCATCGTGGCCGAAGTTAGGCACATGCTCAAGTTAGGGGTGATAGAAGAATCCCGGAGCGAATGGGCTAGTCCCATCGTGCTCATTCCGAAGCCGGACGGATTGCTGCGGTTCTGCAACGATTTCCGGAAGCTGAACGATGTGTCTAAGTTCCATTTATATCCCATGCCAAGGGTGGACGAGCTGATTGAAAGACTGGGGCAAGCCCAGTACTTCACAACGCTCGATCTGACCAAAGGTTACTGGCAGGTGCCGCTAACAGAGTCGGCCAAGGAAAAAAACCGCCTTTGTTACTCCGGAAGGCCTCTATCACTACATCGTGTTGCCTTTGGGTTGCATGGAGCCCTGGCCACATTCCAGCGGCTCATGGACATAGTGTTAGAACCTCATCGGAAGTACACGTCCGCCTACCTAGATGACATCATCATCTTTAGTCCAGATTGGCATACCCACTTATCCCAGGTACAGGCCGTGGTAGATTTGCTCAGGGCAGCAGGCCTGACGGCAAATCCAAAAAAATGTGCCATGGGGCTCGAGGAGGCCCGATACCTGGGGTATGTGATTGGGCGAGGGGTTATCAAACCCCAAATAAACAAAATCGAGGCCATTCAAAATTGGCCCCGAACGGTGTCTACCAAACAGGTGAGGGCGTTCCTCGGCATAGTTGGGTACTATCAACACTTCATACCCAACTTTGCTGGGCGAATGGCGGTCCTCTCCGACCTGTTAAAAGGGAAGAAATCTGCTATGGTGCGTTGGAATCCCCAACCAGAGGCAGCCTTTCAGTCCATGAAGTTGGCCTTATCCAGACACCCCTCCTCATCAGTCCTAACTTCAAACACCCCTTCGTTGTGCAAACAGACATCTCGGAGGTGGGGCTGGGGGCTGTGCTATCGCAAGAAGTAAACGGAGAAGAACATCCGGTCACTTAAGCCGGAAATTGTCCCCGGCGGAAAAGAATTATAGCGTAGTGGAGAAGGAGTGCTTGGCTGTTAAATGGGCCTTGGAGTCCCTACGCTATTATTTGCTCGGGCGACAGTTCCGGTTGGTTACTGATCACGGTCCCCTGGTCTAGATGCGAAACGCCAAGGAACGGAATGCTCGGGTGACCCGGTGGTTCCTGTCCCTCCAAAAGTTCAATTTTATAGTGGAGCATGGGCTGGCAAGTTGCAGGGTAATGGGGATGCCCTGTCCCAGGCACCCTCTTTGGTGGCTGGGGTTCAACCCCACAAGTTTGAACCGAGGGGGGTGTGTGTAAGACAGTTCTGGGGATTATATGCGAGGGGCGCTATGTCTCCCCCAGAATGCGCACTGTCACATATTGAACACGGTATTGGGTGTGAGAGAGAGGGACGGTCCGCTCCCTCCGCTCCGGGTCTTGCAGGGTCCCGGAAGGAGACACGGAGTTAAAAGCCTGGTTAGGAGGCAGGGCGGGGTTCCCTGTGGACAGCTTTTTGCCTAAGCTGAAGCAGCAGCAGAGATAGACTGAAGAGGTCAAGAGTTCCAGGGGGCTGTGTGCTATAATAACACGGTCTATCCCGGGAGGGCTGGGAGCTCGGGGCGACCTATATCGGAAAGCTCACGACCTGAAGGAACCGAGTTACTTTGTGTGTGGACTGTATCCTGTGTACCCGGCTGTGACCCGGATTCCGGCAGCTTGTGCCATCACTGTGTGTATCAGCAATAAAACCGGGTACTGTTTGAACTATTACCGGGCGCAACGTTTTTCTTGACTTGCAATCTCGGCGCTGCCCCACAGCATTAATTTCACATTTAATAAAGCATACACACATACATTCATTCTTATCTATCTAATAGGATGACGACAGCTGTCCAGGACCTGCACCCCAACACAAGAAGCAGTCTGGGCAAATCCCTGGCGCATGATATCGTAACCAGTGATCGTCTCAGAGTACTGAGTGGTGATCAAGCTGGGGGATGATATCACAACCAGTGACAAAGTGAGGGAGGGGGAAACTTTGTGTGGTCTCAGGGGCTGAGTGCTACTCAAAACTGTTGGGGTGCAGCTGTGGAACCCTATTTTCAGAGATGATGTCCTCCACCCAACTCTCAAAAAGCTGTTGGTTCTTCAGGAGAGATGGGTAGTTGAGCTAGGCTATCAGACGGTCACATCTGTAGCTTTGGTCATCCCTCTTTTGGTTCCAAAGTGTAAAGTAAACCAAAAAAGTACACCTTTTACATTAGAAAGAAGTTAAGGTATAAAACCGTACCATAACCCATATAATGAATGCCATTTCAAGAAATAAAAGAAGCATAAAAACACATACATTAATTAGTTTTCTCTGTGTGGTCCATATTCCCAGCAGTTACAGTTTAAACTAGTAAAACAAAGGATTCAGAAATGATTGCCTTTGAGTCCTCGTTTAAGAAAGGGATTATCCAGATCTAGTAGCCCCTGTAAGGCCATGTTCACACATTATGTTCCCCATTCATTAGGATTGGTGTAATGCACCAATGTTGATGTCTTGATGAAGATTTTGATGGACTCATCTGTGCACCATAAATAGAAATGTATCTACCTATGTATCTGTATATCTATGTATCTATCTGTATATGTATCTATGTGTCTATTTGTATATGTATCTATGTTTCTATCTATGTGTCTGTCTATCTATGTGTCTATGCAGCCTCTATAGCTCGGATGGCATATATACTTTCCTTTTCTACGGTCAGCATAGCGTTTATTGGGGCTCCTCCTTGTTCTGTGTTGTCTCCTGGTCCCGCTGTATTCTCTTCTCAGTCTTGATGGCATAGTTGTTGCTTTTCTCCACAGACCAAGAGACAGATGATGATGGAGTCACATGATGAAATGAGGGCCGCGCGGCTTCGGAGGGAATTTTATAGCCGTTGACTATTATGACCTCACAATACAATGACAGAGCAAGTGGGTGTGGCTCCTGTAACTAGTCAGAGGGCGTGGCCTGATGACCTAAGCGATTTGCTAACTCTAAGTTTTTACATCTGTGATGTCATTGCAAAAAACAACATTACAATATCAACAAGACATCTAGAAGGCGCTATAGAAGCACGCCCAACCATCGACGCAGAATCATTAGGGGGAATCACCGTCATCACCATGTGACCCGTAGAATAGGTAAATATAAAAACTGACAAACTAGGAGGAAAAAATGTGTTTAGACAGATTGGAGCTGAGGGATAACCAATATGGCTGTTAATAAATACATTGCTCTCTCTTTTACACTAAACTGCTATTTTGGGAGACCTCTGGGAAGGCCAGGAGTGAGTTCAGTACCTAGAATGGTAGTCATGTTGGTGATTACCTTACTTTCTCCTCAAAACACTCAGGAACATCTCAAAAATAACCGTTATGATCAGTGCAGGATCCTATGAGGCGGAGCTTGACACTTTACCATTAGGTGTTCATTGGCTGCTTTTGTCATGCTCCGAGATTCATTTTTCAAAATAAAAAACTTTGTTGCCCATAGCAACCAATACAAAAGTCCAAGCAAAGCCAGGAGCTTTTTTTTGCCAAGTGAGAAATTATTGCCAACATTTTAAAGCCAAAAATCTTGGCAATTAACACACATTAGGTTTGATCCTTTTTGGCTTTATCAATCCTGACGACATGTTGACTGTTGGCAAATATGCTAAGGAGGGCGGAGAAGGACACAAGGATTCTCTTTTTGGTCATCTTTGACCTGATATAATGCTCCGCTCCACCTCGTTGCCAGATTTAACAGTAGAACTGGTCTTGTTGCCCAAAGCAACCAGCAACAATGCAACATTCCGATCCATATTAGGAGCAAAAGCTGAGCTGTGATTGGTTGCTATGGGCTACAGAATTTGTAACATTTCAGGATATTTCTAGATTTTGAGTAGAAATATTGATATATTTTTCTGTTCGCAGTTCATAGATGCAGGTAACGTCCTTATTAAAGCCGATGGTTGAGAAGCGAGAAGTGGACTTCTCCTGACAGCGATGGCTCCAAACAAATCATCCGCCCGTGATCAATTCATCAGAATAAAAAAAGAATTGTTATTCATCGTTACAGCGGCAGGAGATAACAAATAGACAAATGCAGCAGATATTGGGGTCCTGTAATTTATGACGCCGCATTTTCTAACTTATATACAGGCTGAATTCCCCAAACAGATATGCTGGGACTTATAGTGTCCATACACATCTATACACTGCTACAAGTCTAGAAATGGAGTAATATGTAATATCATAATATATACCTATACAGTATACAATACAAAGGACAGTAGTGTGTAGCTTGTATAACAGTAAATATGGTGTCCGCTATATAACAACACCGACATTAATGTCTATACCGATGGCTACAAAAGTGAGTAACACCCCTCACTTTTTGTAAATATTTTATCCATTCTTTTCATGGGACGACACTGAAGATCTGACCCTTTAAAGGGATCCTGTCACCTCCAAAACGCCTCCTAAGCTGCCAAAACATGTCCCTGCAGCATCGTATCACTAATCTCACACTCCTTTTGTCTCCAAAAAGCATCCTGTGAAAGTGCATAAAACATTTTAATACTTACTCATTAGGGATTATAATTAGCAGGGGCTATATTCTTTAGCCCTTAGGGCGTGTTGTTTTGCAGGTTCCAGGATCCACCCTCTCTCTCTCTGTGCTGCTTTGCTTGTGCAGGCTTTGCCCTCCCCCTCTCTGTCACTCACAGAATACAAATCATTAGTCCTGCCTTCAGCTCCACATCACTGCAGAAGCTGCACAGAGAGGGCTGGATCATTCAGGCTGCAAAACAACACGCCCTAATGGCCACTTTACACACGGCTACATTTCTAGCTTATCCACAGGTAACTTAATGGCTGCAGTGAAATCATGGAGACATGGTTCTATCTTGTTGCTGTGTACAAATGGAATAATGTCTCCATGATTTCACTGCAGCCAGTAAGTTACCTGTGGATAAGCTAGAAATGTAGCCGTGTGTAAAGTGGCCATAAGGGCTAAAGAATATACCCCCTGCTAATTATAATCCCTAATGAGTAAGTATTAAAGTGTTTTTATGCACTTTCACAGGATGATTTTAGGAGACAAAAGGAGTGTGAGATTAGTGATAGGATGCTGCAGGGATACGTTTTGGTAGCTTAGGTGGCGTTTTGGAGGAGACAGGATCCCTTTAATGTACAGTAGTCAGTGGGAAGGCCCAGCACCCAATAGCAAATCAAGGCACCATATATAAAGCAGGGATGTTAGGTAGCTGCCAGGAACCTTGAGAAAGAAGGTCGGGCCTTCGAAACATGTCGGTCTGACAGCTAGAAGCTGCTAGGCAGAGCACGGATCCCCACCGCTCTCCACCCACTCCACCACATGAGCGCCTCGTAGTCAGTGATGTCGTATTAGCAGACCTGCGAACAAGGAAGTGTGCGCCCGTGGACAAGGCGTGCACCCTTGGCGTCCTCAGGCGTCTTGCTTAGGACCAACGCCGCATAGAGCAACAGAGACACAACAGGACCGGAGAGCTAACGGGGAACATTAAGTCTAATAATATAGTGCACTACTTGATTTGCATTAAAATTGTGTAGCAAGGCAATTAGCATGATCTGAATGTGATATGGTTAATATTTCATAATAATATTAATAAGTTGCCTGCCACTGACCAAATCTATATAGACCAAGCACCGGCGTGAAAAGTAGACACCATTCACACAGTCAGATGTACACCCTTCCTTGGTCAGACCCAAGCTTCAAGTGTCTGTTTATTATAAGAGACCTCAGGTTTTTGTTCAATAAGGGGCTCGGTCAGCCCTACTCAGATGTATTCATTGGTCAGTGGGTTAGTCCATGGGCAGATCCATGAGGTCATCAGGGGTGTGGTCTTGATCGAGTATGTCCAGGTGATGTGTCCATTCTGTGATTGGTCAGTCCTTCTAGCTTCCTCCAGGAAGTCCTTATTGTAGACAGGATGTAGTCATAGGTCCAGTCACCATCTTACATACCATGGCATGGTGTGATGAAACAGGAAATGGCAGCCATGTTTAAGTCACAATTAAGCTTATTCAATGTAAAATATTACACTCTATAGATCGTTTCTCCCATGCCCTTATATCTTAAGGTTAATTAAGTATTTGCTCCTATGGCTCTCCTCAACAGTCCCCCCTAAATACTTTTTTAACCTGTCCCTACAAGAGCCGATCACATCTGCCCAATGTGCCTCCAACTCTGCCCGTTAGCTGAGAATTGCTGACCATTAAAACCCCACTTGATACAGACTTCACAATTATGAATTATGTGACCCCCCTTGGTACAGACTTCGCATATATGAACTATTTGATGTGTCTACCCTACCTATTATAACTTAGAGGAATAGGGGACCATCTAGTTGGAGACTATAAAAGACTGTAGAGGACCTAGCTGTTCTATGTCTACAGAATCACTAACCTCTTGAGCTAGGAAAGTGAGAACTGATGTTTCCCAATCATCTTCCTTACATAGCGAAGGACACAACAAACAATAATAGCTGCAATAATTAAGAGGACAAGGATAACAACGCCTATCTAATCCAGCCACCTCTGCCATCTCTTCATCTACAGAGAGTATTGGTCACAGGGATCTTCTACACCTGAATTCCTTTATAATTCTTATTGTAGAGAATTCAGTTTCTGTATGCCTGCTGTAATCTTCCCGGTGGGACCTGTATTATCTGGAATATATGTACAATTTTACAAACACCTCCTTATTTTGCTAATAACATGTCCAGGTCCATTCTATTTTGGAGCACCATTATCGATGTAAGTCTTAGTTGGTCTGCTAAACCTTGAAGGTCTTCTGTAGGATAATTGACGAATCTTTGTTAATCATAATAGATGTAATTGATCTAGACTATATTCTAAAGGCCACTTCACACACATAGATATCTGAGTCCAATATCTGAACAGATCTCTGGTTGCAGTGAAATCATGGATACATTGCTCCATGTTGTACACAGCCACAAAATGGAGCAATGTATCCATGATTTCACTGCAACCAGAGATCTGTTCAGATATTGGACTCAGATATCTGTGTGTGTGAAGTGGCCTTTACTTATGGCCACTAGGGGTGAGATAAAGTATTCAAAACCTACTTTAACTTGATCTCTGGCTTAAAATACATGCAATATAAACAATTCTTATGAACAATTCTTATGAACAATTCTGGGTACATCAGGAGGTATTATGATCGCGCTATCCACGTCCTCGGGCCTTTCCTACCTGCTTCACCTCAGTTCCCTACCTGGATACCCAGAATTGTATCACAACACTCATGGATGGACATTTCTGTCTCAAGGCCATATTCTACCACCAGAGATTATTTGGTAACATTTCCCTTTACACATTAATACGATTACCTTGAAAGAACATAAAATAACGTAAAATAGTGCTTTTACGGCTACATATACACGTTATTAGAGTAATGTCCGTTATACACAGTGTTATCTACCCTTGAACTAATGGTTTGCTCAGGAAAGTGAGTGTTTCTCCCACTCTTCTGAGTCCTCGTTTATCTCATGTTCCTGTAACCATTTCTACCTTAATTTGGATATTTCCTATATATATCAGACATAATCTGGAGAGTTATAAGGCAATATATGGGACAGTCTATCACTATGGGGTGTAGGTCAGTGACTATCATTATCGGAGACCATCATGCTGCAGCATGGGGAGTCTCCAACAGCTGTCGCGTCCGGATGGGTTTTCCCTCAATCCCCACTGAAGTTGCTGTAATTCAGAGAAGCTGGATCGGCCATCTAATCTCGGCTCACGGCTCTTTCTCGCATCTTTTCAGGATCACCCGGTCTCCTGACATGAGACCATGCGCTCCTGAAACTGATTTAGGATCTGGAATCGAAGAACACACCTGTTTACAGTCAATTATATAAGGCTTATACATTGCTGGTCAAGACTTCATGCCATATCTAAAGTATCCGTGCAAAATGAGTCACAAGCTGTGATGAATATTGATTTTAATTCTCTTATTTGGAGATAGGAACGCAGTGTTTAACCCTTTCCTGACTAGATACTCATGTCATTGATGCTGGTACTGCAGCATCTATCTATTGACCTGCAGCTTTAATGGTGCTTGTGTCTGCCACAACCTCACTAGGTGAGAGGCTCATCGTGTCCTATCCATTAATGTAAGATTAAACCCTTTTACACTTGTATCCACACTTACTTTATAGAAAATACAATCCTGTTCTAGGTGTTGAGTCAAGAATTATCTTATATCGACTTATTTACTAAGGAGGAAAATTAAACAAAGATTAATATTTCATCTATGTCTTGCCCGTCTCCTCTACCTTTTACCTTTACCTTCAGGGTACCTTTACACGCGGCTACATTTCTAGGGTGGCTACAGGTAACTTACTGGTTGCAGTGGAATCACGGAGACAAGGTTCTATCTTGTTGCTGTGTACAAATGGAATAATCTCTCCATGATTTCACTGCAACCAGTAAGTTACCTGTAGCCACCCTAGAAATGTAGCCGCGTGTAAAGGTACCCTCAGAGTTATTAATGTTAATCTCCCATTCAGCTTGTCTTCACTGCTTTATGTATAAGGATTGTAGAAAGCTGCTGACTCCCAGATACTGTAAAATACCCTTAATGACCTTCATTATAACATATGCAGCTATACCTCTTCAGGAGCCTCATTGTTACATACCACCTTCATCGTGAGTTTCTCAGAAGTAACGCAGTTTCTGCACCGGATCCTGAAAAGAAATTAGCACAACAAGCATACACCCGCATTCACCTAATGTGTGCAGCGCTGTCTTTGTACGATCTATCTGCAATCACTGGAACGGTAGAGCGGACAAGGGGTGCGTTCGGGTTTTTTGTGAGGTCGTTACAGATTCCTCTCCATTATATCAGTCACACATCATACAAGACTGGGTGTACCTGGCCACCTGGGTACTGAACCCTGGTGCTACCCAAATCTTGTCCACTAAAACACATGTAGCAGTTTTTTTTTTTTTGTTTTTTTCATAAATGGTTTTTATTCAGCAAATTTTTTGAAAATAAACATAGACAACAATTTCACCCATGTAGAGTCCGCTTGTACACATTGTGTGAGTCGGCTAAGGGAACTTCCGACGTACTCGGACTGGTGACAAAACAACAAGAAAAATTAGAGGAGAAATTTACAGAAGTAGAGGCCAGAAGGGGATGGGGAATGGGTACAAGTGGGGGGGCACGGGAGAGGGGAGAGGTGGGGGAGGGGAGGAGAGGGGGGAGGGAAACAACATAAGGGCGGGTTTAGGAGAGGTATGGGCAACATGATCCCGATCCATTAGGTAAACCTTACAGATACCGTCAAACCCGTGGAGGAAGAGGGACCGCCATGGGGTGCTGAGCCCAGCATCCCCACGCCTCCCCGACATAACGTTTGTGTCCTGCCTCCATGGCTAAGTAATATTCGTGAGTAAAGATCGTGTTCAGTCTGGCTGCGAGGTCTCTCATCGTAGGAGGAGAGGGAGATTTCCAGCATGCTGAGATGCACTGTCTCGCCGCTATGAGGACAAATGTAGCCGTGAGGCAGGGACCGGACTCAATGTCTCCACTCCGATGTGCAGCAAAGCCATCTGGGGAGTCAGAGGCACAAAAGTATCCACAATGGATCTCAAAAGACCCTCAACTAGGGTCCAAAACTGTGAGATTTTGTGGCACTACCACCACATGTGGGCAAGTGTGCCCCTGAGACCGCAGTTCCTCCAGCATAGAGACGAGGCGTCGCCACCAAATCTAGCCAATCTGGCTGGGGTCAGGTACCAACGCAGATGTAGTTTCTTTAGTTGCTCAAGGTGGGTAATGCACTTCGTTGCACCTGTCACACATCGAACCGCTCCCTCCCAGTCTTCGTTGTCCGCCGTGAAGTTTAGCTCTCCTTCCCATCTAGGCCTATATGGAAGCATGAATTGTCTGTCGTCGTCTACTAATCCCGCGTAGAGGTTCGCCAGACCTCTCGTCCCTCCAGGGGATAGTCCAAGGACAGCTCTCATGGGAGAAGGGAAAGGGGCAGATAAGCTAACTTTAGTCCCACCTGTAGCAATGAAGTGCGATACCTGGCATAGTTGGAAGTAAGAGCCTCCCATGGTTGGGTGTTGTCGTAGAAAATCTTCAGTGGAGATGACTCCCGAGGGTCCCAAGAGGTCCGCCAGAGTATTCAATCCACACTCCGCCCACTGCGTTACCGGCAGGGACGAGATGTGGACTCGGAGGGCCCCAAGCATGATCTCCGCTGGAGCAAATGTCCTCCACTCTTTCGGCGTACGTCTCCAAGCCCGCAGGAGAGCGTCAATCGTCGCCAGGGGACGTCTGGGTCTGGTAGGTCGTAGCGCGTCCGCCGTCAAAAAGCACCTCAAAGAGCCTCCTGGCAATTGTGCCGCCTCAATCTGTGCCCACCCAGGATCGCCTCGATCAGCCCACCACGCACCAAGTGGTTCCAAAAGGGCTGCCCTATAATAGGCCGCCATGTCCGGGACTCCCATGCCACCACTCCTCCACTTCTTAAACATCACCCTCCTTTGGATCCTCGGTCTCTTGCCTGCCCAGATGTACCCATCCACAGCCCGCTGAATCCGCGTTAAAAGACGCGAGGGGATGACCAGCGGTACACATCTGAAAAGATATAGGAATCTGGGCAGCCAAGACATCCGAAAGGCCTGGATTCTGGCAACCCACGACAAGGACTGTAGAGACCGCGGGTCCGAGGCCCCGGTCAATGCCCTCAACACGTTATCTATGTTTCTCCCGACTACTTCACCCATCGGGCATAAGGTAATTCCGAGATAAGGGATACCCCTGGGCGACCACTGAAAGGGGAGAGAGGCCGATAGGCTCACCACCTCCTCCTGAGGTAAATTAACTGGGTACACCAAAGATTTAGAGGCTTTCAGTTTATAATACGAGATTGCTCCATATGATTCCAGCAAAGAGAGTACTCTAGGGAGGGATACTTCAGGCGAGGTGCACGAGACGATGACATCATCTGCGTACAGGCCCACAGTATGATGCCTGTCACCCACCTGTATCCCTGTAATGCCAAGGTCGGCCCGGATAGCTGCGGCCAGCGACTCAATCGCCAGGACATAAATTAAGGGGGACAGCGGGCAGCCCTGTCTCGTCCCATTAGTTATATCGAACGGTTCTGAAAGGTAGCCCGAGGAGAAGACTCTTGCAGAGGGGTTAGAATATAAACTCAGGATGGCCGTAAGGAAAGGACCATCCAACCCAAATTTTCGCAGGGTCTTATCGAGGTAACCCCAGTGCACCCTGTCAAACGCCTTCTCTGCATCTAGTGACAGGAATGCACTGGGGCCCCCCCCCTCTCTGCAAGCTCGATAAGATTCAGCATTCTCCTCGTGCCGTCCCTGGCCTGACATCGAGCCACAAACCCCACCTGATCCGGACCCACCAGCCCCGGGACCATCTCGGCCAACCTCATCGCGAGAAGTTTAGAGTAAATCTTAAGATCGGTGTTCAGCAGCGAAATCGGTCTGTAGCTCCCAGGAAGCTCGGGGTGTTTTCCTGGTTTGGGGATTGTGATTATAGTCGCTTCTAGAGCCTCCTTCGGGATGGTTCCAGACGACCTCCAGCTACCGAACAATCTAAGTAGATAAGGGGCCAAGGTGGGGCCGAACGTCTTGTAATACTCGTTAATGAAGCCATCCGGTCCCGGAGCGGAGCCCGATTTTAGAGTACCGATGACCTTGAGCACCTCTCCCTTTGTAAATGGCGCATTAAGGGTGTCTAAATCTACCTGTGACAGTGAGGGTAACTGCAATTTGGCAAGGAAATCGTCTATACTGTCCGCTGAGGGTTGTACAGTCTCCGGGTCTAGCCTGAGATTATATAATCGTGCATAATATGCTGAAAAGGCCTCTACTGTCTGACGCGGATCCCTAACCAACTTCCCATCCTGATCCTGTAATCCCGTCACTGCTGTCTGCCCTGACCGCTTCGTCAGTCGTCTAGCCAGGAGTCTACTCGCTCTGTCTCCCTGTTCATAGTAGCGGGTTTTCAATTTGCGGAGTCCCGTCTCGTACTGTCGCAAAAGTAGGGCACGGAGTTGGGTGCGCAAAGTCATAATCTGGGACGCCAGCCCCCGATCTGGGTTAGTCTTGTTCAAAGCTTCAAGTGATTGGATCTGGTCTTCCCATTCCCTCCTCTGTCTGTCTCTGGCACGTTTACGCTGTGAGGCCCTCTGGAGGAAAAGCCCCCTCATCACCGCTTTATGTGCGGCCCACAGGGTTCCATCCGCGATGTCTCCGGTATCGTTGATCTCAAAAAATGATACAATATTGGTGCCCATCTCCCCCTGCAAGGAGTGGTCCAAGAGGAGGTCAGGGCCCAATCGCCAGCGGCGAGGGCGTTCACCCCCCCCCAGGGCCACCTCCAACAACACCGGCGCATGGTCTGACCAGGTGATAACACCCACCTCAGGCCTCCGGCACCATTCCAGGGCCCCATCATCCACCAGGAAGAAATGTATCCTGGAGTAGGAGCCATGGGGGCCGGAGTGAAAGGTATAGTCCCTCTCTTCTGCGTGCAAGTAGCGCCAGATGTCGTGGAGGCGGAATTCCCGGGTTAGAGGGAGAAGGCTGTCCCTCGACTTGGCCGAGGGGGCTGAGGAATCCAGGCGCGGTTCCATGACCGCATTGAAATCACCACAGATTATCAAATGGCCCTCGGATTCCAATTTCAGCTTTGTAAAAAGGGCCCTTAAAAAACCCCTCTGCCCCACATTGGGTGCGTAGACAGTAACCAGAGTAAAAACGACCCCGGAGACCTCACAGACCAAGACCAGGTATCTGCCAGTCTCGTCCGAGACAACCTTTCTACATACAAATTGGAGGGAAGCACTCACCAATATGCAGACTCCCGCTTTTTTTCGGTCGCAATTGGAGAAGAAAGTGTGTGGATATCTGGGGTGACGCAGCCGTTGGTTATCACCCTCGAGTAAGTGGGATTCCTGCACACAGACCACATCCGCTCTCTTCCGTTGTGCCTCTCTCCACAGGAACGACCTCTTAGCCGGGGAGTTCAGGCCCCTTACGTTCATGGACACGAACTTTAGACTCATCACCGCCGGTCAGGCGTCAAGCCCACCTCTCCAGGGGAGAACAGACAGAGGATCGCACCAGGGAAAGGGAGGAAGCAGAGGAGCCCCCCGGTACTCGGGGGGGGGGGGAGGAGGAAAAGGGAGGGGCCAGAGGTCAGGGGGACCGCGGGGGGGCGTCAATGAACAGGTGGCGGAGGGGAGAAGCAAAGAGCGTCGGGAGGAAGGCCCGGAGCCAGTCGGGTAACCCTGGGGGGGGAGCTTTAGGCTTGGATCTGGGGGGGACGAGGAGTGCGGGGGACAGGGAAAGGCGGGAGGGCGGGTAATCAGGTAAAACAAAGAGAGGGGAGAGAAGAAAAAGAAAAGAATAACAATAAGAACTATAATCGCTCACAAAGTCCTGAGCGTGGGGGCAGAAGGCCGGAGGGAGAAAAAAAAAAAGGGAGACAGCAATCCGGGGCCTCCTTGGCTCCTCTAGATAGATCACTCTGAGCCCCACAAAACACAGGGGGGGACCAGGTTACTCCCTCCAGCACATCGTCCGGCACCTCCCGTGAGAATCAAGCTCAGGGGGGGGCCAGGGTATCCCTTTGCGGGATAAGGAAAGGTCCAGTGGGCAGGGTTCGGCCACCAGGTGACAAAGCCGTCATTTGTTCCCTGCTTCTTCGGATGTTCTTTCTCGTTCCCTGCGATCTTTAGGGCTGGTGGTCGTCGAGTTGGAGCCAGAGGCGGAGGGGGGCATCATTCGCCAGTCTTTCAGTGCCGCTCGTAACTTGGAAGGCGAGGAAAAGTAGTGTCGCGTGCCCCTGTACCTGAAGGACACACTCACCGGCGAGCCCCAGGCGTACTGGATGGCGCGGTCTCGCAGAATGGCACAATAGGGCGCAAATTCCCTGCGCCTCGCCAATGTTCCCGGGCAGAGGTCTGGGTACAGGGACCAAGAGTCATATGGGGAAGCCGTTAAAGGGCGCTTGCGCAGAGATTTCATCAAAAGGTCTCTCATCCTGGGAGTCTTCAGATGGACCATAACGTCTCTCGGGACCTCGCGATTAATGCGAGGGGATCTGGGGAGACGAAATATCTTCTCTATTCCCAGGTCAGCAGCATGCGCTTCCAGGAGCACTAGGGACAGGAAAGGCTGCACAGTCTGAATCAGATCCTCCTCCCCCTCCTCTTCTGGGATGCCTCTTATCTTAACATTGCCTCTTCTAAGTCTGTCCTCCAAATCATATGTGGTGGCTTTTACCGCCCTCAGCTCCATATTAACATCGTGGAAGACATCCGCCAGCTCGTTGTGTGCCACCGCTATCTCTCCCACCTTCCTCTCTAGGTGGTCTGTGCGCTCCCCCAGGGCCGACACGTCGGCCTTGATCTCACCTACTATGCGCCGGGTGTCATCCTCAATAGCTCTGCGCAGCTCATCTAGGAGGCCTCTTATGGAGTGGCGTGTGAGCGGAGCATGTTCCTCATCCCAGGCGTGTCGGTCATAGTCCTGACTCCCTCCAGGAGAGCCGCGAGATTGTGAGGAGTGCGGGGCAGGCGAGGAGGGAGCCGCCATCTTGGAGTCCGGGGCCGCAGCACGTTCAGTGGGGTAGAAGTCTGTGAGCTTCTGCGCGGTGCTGCGGCTCCGAGTGTTGGACCTCGGCATTCCCGAGTGGTTAGGTGACAGTCTCCAACAGCTTAGGGATCAGAAGCAGTCGTCAGGCGCCGTTAGTCACTGGGTTTACGGCCTCCACCGGCAGAGCTCTCCTACAGTGCGACCTGCATGTCTCTGCGCAGGCCACGCCCCCCATACATGTAGCAGTTAATGACAAATGAGTTAGTTCTTGGGTTACCTGAGCCATCATTGAGAAGAGAGTTGTGGCAGAGAAAGCTTACTGCCTGGTGTCTACAGACCTTCCTCAGCTGGCTCCCTGCGTGTTGCTCTCCTTTCCATTCGATCACCTGTTTCTGCGGGAATAAGAACATCAGGAGTGACAGGGCCCCTGGTGCCTGGGTCTGCACTGGTGTCAGGGTCTGCAATGGTGCCCGGGTCTTAGACTCTTGACTCTAGGCCTCTTGACAGCTTCTGGCAGCTGCACCTGTGTGAGCATTACCCCTGCCTTGAGCGCCAGTTCAGGTGTGAGCTGTACCTGCACTCTGCCAGGCTTATCTGATAACAGGAGAGCCTCCATACAGGCTCATACACACTCTGCGGCCTCTATAGGTCTTTATGTGACTGTAGGAAAGATCTGCAGTCTATACACACATTTGGCCATCTTACCCTTTGCGCTCTACATATTTCAGTGATTGAGATCTTCATCTCCCTTCTCTGCCGATAGGTGAGGAGGGAGTGGTTCTGCTTTATTACCTCCTGTTGTGTAATCACAGCACATCCAGTGTAGAATCCACCATCTATAAAATAACTCACAATCTGTGTGATGACTAAGCAGTATGGTAAGGAATATTGCCATATCCCCCATATTCCATTTCTCCCAGAAAGCAATTTGATAAGGCACATCTCACTCATAAACAGATAAGCCCCCACCCTTGGAAGCAAGTGGTAGAGTAATTAGCTGCCAGCCAACAAGGCCACACAAAAGGAGCTCATCTTCACCTTTGATATGGTAATCAGCTAGGTGTATGGAGCTTCCTCAGAAATGGGGCTTTGCCAAAAGGTGACACGTCCAATATCACTGTAAGGCCAGGGGAGAGGAAGTCCTTTCTTCCCATGCAGACTGGACGGAGCCGTGACTATAACATTAATATCTCATAAGCCGTCCACCCTGTGATATTATCGAATATAAAAATGAACTCTACATATCTAGACGGTGATAAGGCTTGTATTCATAAGAATGTAGGATGACTGTAAGCCATGTAAACATGATATTGGCTAGTAGGGTGTTCTCAGAGTAGCCATGTTTCATATCCAGGCGAAGATAAAATCATAACTAAAAATATGAAAGTATTGTCTTTCGTCTGCGATGCCCACGGACACGGCTAGGTCAGCTTATGGAATCTGGGTGTCTATATCTCCCCTCAGAGGGGTGGGAATTGTGAGACAGCCCAGAGGTGCGAGATGGGTGAGACAGGGGTCAGCCCATAATGTATAAAACTCATCTGCTCCATCTCCACATGGTATTTTCTGAAGAGGCATTATTCCACCAAAGCCAGAGATTACCCAAGGAACAGATTGGCATCACGCCGCCCTTGTGGTGCCATCAGCACTAAGGTAACTGCTCACATGTGTGTGTAATTCTGTGTATTCCATTTACCCTTTTATTGGCATATCTGACTGTACTATTTGTAACATCTTAATAATAACTGTAAATATTAATATTTAGTGTACCATTAGCGTGATTAAATATATAAATTTAATCCTGGGTTGCTCTTTTTATCTTGATCACGATTCCCACGTCCGTGTGCTCATTTAACGCTGCCTGGGTTGGTTTCTGACCCAATATAAGCCCGACCACGGACCGGACTTATATTAAACAAGAAGCTGGTGGCAGCATTTGTGCTTGGGGTTATTCAGGGCCTCTGGCAGTGACGGGGTGGAGGAGATTATATGTGCTTCTAGCTGCGGGCTAGAAGGCATATACCACACTCACTGAGAGGTGCCTTGATAATCCAGCACAGGCAGGGCAGCTGCGGCCCTTCTTTATCCTCAGGCAGTTCTCTGACTGACCTGGGTTTAACAGGAGGCGCTGTGGAGCTGCCAGGTTCGGTGGTCGCGATTTCACCACAATCTGCATTAGTAATAAGCTCATCTGGGACATGTTCATGTTTGCTCTGTCCTCTATTTAAGACAAAAATATAAAGAAAACACTTAAATATAAAGACGTAATAAACAAACTATTAAAACTTTAAAAACAGGCACTAACTTTCCATCTCTTTCCCCCCTTTTTAAATCCAATATCCAAAGCATATCTGGATTCAAAAACTATGTTGTTACCTGAATTTCATATTTGGAGCCTGAAAAGATCATGAAAAGGTCCCACTCCTACATTATACATAACTATGAATACAATAAGGCTATGTACACATGATGAACATTAGGCATATAAATTTACTGCATCAAATCTGCATCTCCCGGCAAAAAGAAAACACACGAAATCTGAAAGAACAATAAAAAAATTAGATAACGTGTGCACAACACTTCTGAAGTCTCAGCAACTCCACTGGTGTCAGAATAGATGTGAAGATTTGTGACAAAATTATACAGCAAAAAGCACAATAAACCTCACTATGTGCACAAAGCCCAAATACTATGTTATGCATAACTTTAATGAGGACTCCATGCTGTGGGCTTGTCACCCCCATTGATGGGGCCTCTCCATGTACAGGTCTCTGCTGATGTAAATCATGGTCTGGAGATACTTTAGGCTGCTGTATTGAAAAAAATATATCTATACAATAAAGCAACATAACATATGGAGAAGGGAAAACAAAAAACTCTTTTAGTGTAGAGACATGGAATAGAAATGCAAATCACCTGGAATTGATTTGCTAATTAGGTAAAACTCAGCAGACTGTTTGCTCCAGTATCTACATTATCATTAATAAATCTACATTTGTGTGAAAAAGGTGTCCATTATTAAAATAGTTGGGATTGAAGCAGTAAAAATTAAAAACTATTGATAATTACTTTTACGAATACCCCAAAGTGAGACTAGAAAAATGAAATAAAACATGATCTGGGAAGAATTAGATGTTAAAATGTAGCTTAAAAGATACAATGAAGCATGTATATGGCTGCCATGTTAAGTGGTGGGGGCGGTGCCTCTCTGTGGGACTGGCTTTGTTTGCATCAAGTCTCCTCCCCCCAATTCAACCAGTATTTACTGGTCATTCACACTTCCTGTTGGGTAGAGAGAAGTCATGGACATAACTCTCCTGCATTTTTGCATTTTTTTGCACTTTTCCTGTGGAGTCATAATGATGAAATACTGCATTCTTCCCCTGGATTATCCATCCACCGTTGGCAATTTTTTATTATTATTATTATTATTTTTTTTTTTTTTTTATCATCTCATCTTTCTCTGAGGTATGTTATCTTGTCTCCCATGCCAATTATATATATATTTATTTATTTAATCCCAATTAATACTTCATTAATATATGCACTCACATCTTTTACCTTTCCCATTTAACAATTTCTTATAGCTTTCAGCACATGGTTATATCTGACTAGCACACCGGACTTATCTGAACAAGGAACCTATATGTGCCTTATTTTTATTCAATTTCTATTATTTATTTTTAATTACCGGTATACTCATTTAATCATTCAGCATTAACCCATCACATGTCTCTATGTGGAAAGGGGGTGGGGTGGCGTGTGAAACCAGCAGTGTTATGGGAAACTTGCTCAAAACTGGTCAGACAACTTCCACATCACTTCCTGTCTAAGTCTATTGTCCAAACATTCATTCATTTCTTTGTCTCTAACCATGCGGCCTTCACTCGGCGGCCATCTTTGTATGGACACAAGTATATTCCCAGATTCTCAATCTGAGGCAATCCTAACCCATCTTTCCCAAACATTCTTTTATACTCTAGCATTCCTGTTTTAACACTATTTAAACTTATATTTCTCTGCTGTCTTACATATGTTTTAGTATATCTGTTATTTACTTACATATTTTCATTTACTTGACAAGTCTCTCCTACTTGCCCTATGCTAGCTTCTTTTTAAGGCACAAAAACCAAGAAACTATAATATTTATATAAAAAAATATATTAATTTAAAACCACCACAAAATGGCCGTCACCAGTGACCACAAGGCCCATTTACCAGAGCACATACCATCACAAAATGGCTGACACCACAGAGCACATGGCATCACAAAATGGCTGACACCAGAGAGCACATGGCATCACAAAATGGAGTCCAGTAGAGAGCACACGGCCTTATGCCACCATTACCAACCGTGAACATGATACATTTTTGTAACACACATTACTTAAAACTCTGTCCTTTTTCCATTTTCTTCCTCTTCTACCCAATTTTCTCTATACAAACTCTTTCCCATGCCCCTAGCAGTATATAACGATCCATTATCTTCCAGAACACCCTATCTCTCCTTTAACACAATCTTCACTTCTGCCATTCCACACAACTTCATAAACTATTTGCATCATTTAACATGACTTTTCCCTTCACGAGTCACAATTAATGTACACATGTCTGATTTGCCATCAGAATTAGGCTTAGGGCCTATACAACACAACTGCATTAACTTCTCCATCTTTCTCTATATGGAATAGACACAAAACAAACACTTAAGACTGAGGAGATGCCAAACCTGAGCACAAGACCTTCACAACCGTCTACACTTCTTATCTGTCCCTGTCTGACTTTCATGTTCTGTAGTTTACAAAAGACACCTGGTCATAATCAATTACAGGCCCACACCACACAAATATCGAGTCTCTTACTCAAGGTCATGTGGCAAAAATCAATTTACTATTTATACAATTATCATCATTACCGCTACGTAATGAGTCAATTCACTCTAAGTTACGTGCCAATATCAGTTTACTATTTATACAATTATCAGGCCATGTATATTATAGGACAACCCAGAGAACCTACAACCCAGGAACCATCGGACAGCTGATCCACACAAAGGATCTTATAAGGTGACAATAATATATCTCCTGACCTAGGCACACATAGAGAACAAGCACTTATAGATATTTTGTATTACAGGTCACAAGGCACTATATCAGTACCACTAACCTTATCAAGGAGGATATGTGGCGCCCTGCTGACCAGTCGCCAATAGATGGCGCAGCAGCCAGGATTGGTAAGTCGGTCAGCCCAAACACACACCCAACACACACCCACACCCTAAGACTAGGGACTCTATGCCTAGCAACGGAATAGTGGGAGGAGTCAGGTAGAGGGTGGAAAGTGAGGAAAGGACCCGGTTAGGGGAGGCAACATAAGTGAACAACACCAAGTGGAGTGAGTTCAGTCAACCAAGAGAAGTCGAGGAGTGAAGTCCAGTCACTGGAAGGAGAGGCGAGAACACCATCATACAGGACTGAGAGGACACGGAGCAGGTGGCCTGTGCCACCATGAGGCCAGTCCGGGTCCAAAGCTGTAGACCGTGGTGAGAGAAAGAAGGAGACCAGGTGTGCTTGAATTAGCGGGGACACTGTGGGACTGGGCCGCGAAACCAGAGTGCCACCTCTGCTGAAGTGGCCATGACGCTGTATGCACCAACCTCGAACCCTGGCAGGGTGCGGGGTGTTTATGTCCCACGACACAACCTCCAGTGCAGTGAAAAGAAGGCCGTCGTATTAAGGCTAGGATCCTGGCAAGTCGCCCACTGAGAGCCTGTAACTGCTGGATCGTAGCTAGTGTGCGGACAGACCAAAAAAGCCCATGAAGGGAATGCGAAAGGGGGTGATAGTGATGAGCCATCCCAGCTGCTTAGACCACACTGGAGCCGCTACAGTACTGTCTGTGAACTAACGATCTGCTGAGAAAGTGATTAGTGCGCCTTAAGAGAGGTAGACTGATTTGTTGAAATGCCAGCCGAAGACTGCCTGATGGCACCACCAACGAGCCCTGCACTACCACAGACTATACGGTTGCCTTGGGGACCTGCTCTTCCCGCAGAGGGCTCAAAAATCCTCGCTGCTACTTCCATCGTCCTCGGAGATCCCAATTGCAGCAGGGGCTATACTGGCCACATTCTACGGGTGGCGTCATGACACTTTTCCATTTTTAATTTTCATTTTATTTTTTCTCCATTTTTCCAATTTTCCCCTTTTAACTGCTCGCCCGACGAGGGGATCACAAACAGAGTCACGCCACCATGACATCCCGCAAGCCCAGACGACCTCGAGGGCCTGGTTCCGAGTACTCCATCGTCCCCGTCCGGGTGCGAGTCAGATATAAGACCAATCTGACATCTATATGCAAAACAAGGTAACAAGCAAATCATTAGTATCACTTAATACTGCACAGCAGCTTAATAGTAGCTGACTAGAAATAATACCATAAAACGAGTGAAGTCAAACAAACTAGAAAAACTTTTCTTATTATTACAGGTCACTCCTAAACTGTGAATACAACCCCTGGCAAAAATTTTAGAATCACCTGGCTCGGAGGTTGTTCATTCAGTTGTTTAATTTTGTAGAAAAAAGCAGATCACAGACATGGCACAAAACTAAAGTAATTTCAAATGGCAACTTTATGGCTTTAAGAAACACTAAAAGAAATCAAGATAAAAAATGTTCTAGTCAGTAACGGTTACTTTTTCAGACCAAGCAGGGGGAAAAATTATGGAATCACTCAATTCTGAGGTAAAAATTATGGAATCACCCTGTAAATTTTCAATCCCAAAACTAATGGCCACTTTACGCACACCAACTTCTGTGTCTAACTTCTGATCAACTTACTGGTTGCAGTGAAATCATGGACACATTGTTCCATTTTGTGGCTGTGTACAAATGGAACAATGTGTCCATGATTTCACTGCAACCAGTAAGTTGTTCAGAAGTTGGACACAGAAGTTGGTGTGTGTAAAGTGGCCATAACACCTGCATCAAGTAAGATCTGCTCGTTAGTCTGCATCTAAAAAGGAGTGATCACACCTTGGAGAGCTGTTGCACCAAGTGGACTGACATGAATCATGGCTCCAACATGAGAGATGTCAATTGAAACAAAGGAGAGGATTATCAAACTCTTAAAAGAGGGTAAAAGCAATCGTGGACTGTGGATGACTGGATGTAAGTCATGTTAAGTGATGAATTGCGAATCTGCATTGGGCAAGGTGATGATGCTGGAACTTTTGTTTGGTGTCATTCCAATGAGATTTATACAGATGACTGCCTGAAGAGAACATGCAAATTTCCACAGTCATTGATGATATGGGGCTGCATGTCAGGTAAAGGCAGTGGGGAGATGGCTGTCATTACATCTTCAATAAATGCCCAAGTTTACATTGATATTTTGCAACGAAGAGTAGAGACAGGCTCTCTGTCACTTTTCTGGGTGCTCCAGTAAAAATAGTATCAACTGGAAGAGTATCTGGGCATACTAAATAATGTAGAATGAAAACACAGGTTGCTGATGAAAAATAGTGTCCTTTTTATTGCCACATAGATTTGATACACTGATGTGACGTTTCGGCCAAACCTTGGCCTTTCTCAAGGATCGTATCAAAAAATAAGGACAACTTTAAGGAAGAGGTCTGTTGAAACCTGTGGTTCAGGTCAGTCTGGAGATAATCACTATAGAATCTATTAGTGAGCCGTGGGATTAGCTCTTTCAAGGAGAAGACCTGTGGGTCTGTGATCAAGGTTTCTGAGTTCAAGGCTCAAGTAGGTGAAGCCTTGCGTCTACTGTCATGTCCGTGAGCGGTGGCGGTGTGAGCTGAGCTGTGATCAGCTGACGTACGGTTCTCCACAGAGCATGTGTACTGCTTACCTCGAAGTAGCGCTATGGAGTACTGGAAATGATGCGTTCAGCGTCATTCCCAGAACTCAGCCGACGGACAAACCAGGCGGGGGGAGCGCGCATTCACGTGTAAATATCACGCCCATCGGGGCATGATACAAAACAAAGGAGGCGGCGAAGGAGACATTAGGAAGCCGCCCCTCGGATCATTACCATACTAATTAGTGAGTATAAAAAACCTTTTATTAAACCATCAAAGGTCAGATTTAGCGCTGGAAGGGATAGTTAGAGCAGTAATAGGAAGATGCAGGGACAGGTAGTGATAGGCTGGGAGACTTTAGGTAGGTGACAGGTTCCCTTTAAAGCCATAAAGTAGCCATTTGAAATTACTTTAGTTTTGTGCCATGTCTGTGGTCTGCTTTTTTTCTACAAAATTAAACAACTGAATGAACATCCACTGAGCCAGGTGATTCCATAATTTTTGCCAGGGGTTGTCTATACATATATTTTTTAGACACATAAGTCTAAATTATGTTGCTTTGTTTTAACTTATTGCAAGGGATTTATGGTTGGTTGTCCCACCAATGTTATATTATATGAATGTATTTGGAAAGTGTGATGTACATTGCTGGCACCACTTTTTTTAAGAACTTTGTGATTCTAACTTGTCATATCAGGTCTTGACTGTGTTATTATACTCTACCGCATTTACAATTTTCCCCTTACTCCCCCATCCTTACGCAAAATCATTACATAGCATGCTGGTGCTTACCAGATTGTACAGACAGCCCTTTGTGCCTGTCACCCTTGTATGTTCACCGGATATATGTATTGTATATATATGGTTTTAGTGATTACTGCACAACAATTTTGGACATTTTCCAATAAGAGCAAGCACTAAGCAAGTACTTTGTTGTAAGAATCACTTTACTAAAACCTTAAAATAAGGGTACTATTAACTCCTTTTCTCCTGTAATTAATATTATATTGAGTTGTACCACTACTATGTTCAGAACCACTTGGATTCTCATTTCTTATGACTACTGTACATTAAAGGAAAAAATTACCTATTTATGGCCAATAATAAATACTAAGGGCTTAAATTCGATCTGAGAAAAAACCTATATATGAAAAGAGTCCTTCAGCCAATAATTAGAATATTGAAATTTTTACTTTATTGGAATACTCAGATAAAATACATTTTTATACATATAACAAAATATATTCACAATGATTGTGCTGGATAGTTACAAGAGACCTGTAATCCCACCATTTAGTTACAAGAAAGAGGAATGTTATATTTTCATACAACAGTATAGTTTTATTTCCATTGTTCATACATAACATATCATATAGGTGTATTTTTAAAAGGGGGACAGAAGGATGTACTCCTGAACTGCATATATTGTTCCCCAGGAGACCATCCAATATTTTGCTTATCGTGACATGCACGCTGTTAACATCAATTTCAATAAAATCTCTGTATATGTGTAAGTGTTTTATTTATAATATAATCAATATAATCACTATAAAGTGCATAAACATATAAAGTGCCAACGTGCAAAAAAAATATAAATTTCTTTGTGATAGAATATTGAAAAAAATAGTGAAAAAAAGTGATGTGTGCGCTCTCACTGAACGAGCACAGCAAAGATGGTCTAGTGGTAATTTCTCTACAACAAAAGATTACCTATGAGGCTGTTACAGGTTCAAGCCACTAATCAGCCACATAAAAAGAGCATGAACATCAGTTTCAATAAGATTCCTATATATGTGTATATATTTATAATGTAATCGATATGATCACTGTGAAGTGTGTACATATATAAAGTGCCAATGTGTAAAAAAAAAATAAAGAAAGAAATCAAAAAATACAATTCTTTCTGCTAAAATGTGAAACAATAGTAGAAAAAAACGCTAATATTAATGGTCTCCAAGTAGGACAAATAAGTTATTTTTCTATTACAACGATATACTCTGGCACATAGATTAATTTGCAATGATCCTCTTCACCTGTAGTCAGGTTATATATAAACTTTCTAGGGAGACACTCTTTGGTTAGAATTATAACATTAGACTACTCTTAGTGTCCAGTGCCAAGGAACATCGTGTATAGAAAACACCTATTGAACAAAGGCAACACAGTACAATATATAAGAAAATTATTCCAAGCTTCCACATTTAAAATACACAAGGGGGATATTCACTTGTCATGGTCCTTATTATTAGCTCACCCTTAACGCGTTTTGTATCCTTACTTCTTCAGAAGGGTTCTGGGGTCTCCAAGAAGTGCCTTTTTATAGCCCCCTTGATCCCAGTAAATTAGTGGCGCACACCATTGCACACGTGCAGTTTGGAGCAGGCGGGGTTCAGTGTCACACATCACTTCCTGCCACGCCCGCCAGGGACGTCATAGTAGGCGGCGGCCGGGAGAGATGTTAACAGACACGTTGCCCCGACAATCCGCTGCTACGTCTGATATGTGTGCGCTCACAGGGCCCCCCTTGGGTAGCAATCCTGTAAAGGAAGAGATTAGTATACTTATCCCTCCGCTGTCCCGCTGCCGCTGTCCCGCCGCCGCCATCGCACTCTTTCGTCTTCATCCAGCGTCTTCCGTCTTCTTCCGGCTTCCTCCTCTGGCGCGCAGACAATGACGTCATTGCCTGCGCCCACCGGAGGAAGCCGGAAGAAGACGGAAGACGCTGGATGAAGACGTAAGAGCGCGATGGCGGCGGTGGGACAGCGGCAGCGGGACAGCGGAGGGATAAGTATACTAATCTCTTCCTTTACAGGATTGCTAAACAAGGGGGGGGGCCCTGTATACTGATGGGGGGGCACTGTATACTGTATACATTGTATACAGTATACAGTGACTCGCGTATAAGCCGATGGGGGGACTTTTCAGCCCAATTTTTGGGCTGAAAAACTCAGCTTATACGCGAGTATATACGGTACATATAATCCTACTCTTTCATTCCAAGTAGAACTACAATCTATTCTGAACTCTGCATATGATGAATCGATTATTGACAAGACAACACGGGACGGATTATATAGTGAACATCCGAGGACAGCATGTTTATACCTACTACCTAAAACACATAAGAGCTTGAATGCACCTCCTGGAAGACCGATTGTGTCCGGAAATGGCAATATTTGTGAACACATCGGTAAGTACCTTGATTTTTCATTTGAAACCGTTGGTAGAAAGTCTGCCATCATATACTAAGGACACTAACGACTTTCTTAGGAAAATAGCTAACATACATATGGAGGAAGACATGATAATGGTAGTATGTGATGTGGAGTCTTTATATACATCAATCAGACACTCAGATGGAATGAAGGCGGTCCAGTTCTTTTTAAATACAACCAGACTGGATCAGAAACTCATAACCTTTCTATTGCAACTTCTAGAGTTTGCTCTGTCCCATAATTATTTCCTTTTTAAATGGGTACCCTATCTCCAACTACAAGGGACAGTTATGGGGGCAGCGTTTGCGCCCTCATATGTTAATTTATTTATGGGCCTATGGCAGGGGTGGGGAACGTCCGGCCCCCGGGCCACATCCGGCCCGCCGAGTCATCTGATGCGGCCCGCGCCACTCTACCTGTTTTGTTTTTTTTACTGCGGGCCCTTTAATTCTTCAGAGGTGCGCGCGATATTAATGTCCGACGTGCAGCAGAGCAAGGGAATGAGAGTTCTGTGTGAGAGAAAGGGCTGCGCTCCACTGTGCTCTGCAGCTCCCCCTGAGCTATAAATCAGCTCCTGCCGGCATCGGGTGGTTGTGTTCTGATGTCCTCCACCTCCCAGGTCAGGAGAAGTGTAGGGGAAACAGAAAAGAAAAAAAAAACATCAGCTTTCAATTACAAAGTTCCCGGGCTGCAGGGAGGAGGAACGTGTCAGCAGCAAGAAGATAAGCAAAAAGGTGACGATGCAGCAGAACATTCAAGAGGGAGATAAAAAACTGGTTGTGTTTCTGCACACATCTGCTCCCCCCCCCCCCCCCCCCCCCCCGGCTTAGTATACCGCCCCCACCAGTGCTCTGTGTACCCCCCAGTTCTATAGTTACCATCCAGTGCTGTATATATTCCCTTAGTGCTCTGTGTACTCCCCCAATGCTCTGTATATACCCCCTAGTACTTTGTGTACCACCCAGTGCTTTGTATACCCCCCCCAGTGCTCTGTGTACTCCCCCAGTTTTCAGTATACTCCCCAGTGCTCTGTGTAGCCCCAGTGGACTGTATATACCCCCCAGTGACCATATACTACAGGATTATCTCTTATTAGATAGTTTTATTGCGTTTTAAAATTGTCCAGTGTGGACCGTGTTACAGTGTTAGTGCTTGACATACACATACATACAATAAACCCTCCCCCACACCCGAAAACACAAATTCAATTGTATTGAAGGAGTAATGGTGATTCTAATTGTCACCTAAACAGTGCTGAGGTCCCATATAATACCTATCGGTTTGTCTGGATATGTGAGCTCCAGGCTTAAGCCATATAGGTATTAGTCTGTCTGTCACTTTCAGTCACTTGTTTAGTAATTACAACTGGAGTCCTTATACTATTTTTACTGTCAGGTCTCCTAAGTTATGTAATATTTAATCATACATTTCACATCCCCCTAACACAATGATGATGTATACATATATATGGCCATGAGTTATGGTCCTATTCCTGCCCGACGCGTTTCGCCTTTCTTATAGTATAAAGGCTCTTCAGGGGCTCATGCATCAAGATATTTGATATAGAAATACATCAGATGATGGTTGGGCTCCTTATGATACTCAGATAACCCAGTTTGTGAGATCTGGTCCCAGGTTGGTTTCCTTATCTCAAATGAAGATTATAAAGATCCTATATGTGTATATGGGAATCTCACGTCCACAGGGATTTCTTTCTGAAAATATATGAAAGGGCCATGGTTGTCATATCAAGATGTATCCCCACTAATAGTTTAGCTTAGGTATTTTTGTCCTAAAACCCTCCACCATTAAGAAGGCGTGCAAATATTCAGCTACTCATATCCACCACTGTGTTGGTGTATGAGATATACAACAGTGAGTATTGGTTGAAATACCTATGATGTCACACAGTTCACTTTTCCAGGGCCAGATAGTCACTTTGGCTCTTGTTGTGTTTTATATAGGTAGCTCTACAAAAAAGGAGGAATGGAAGAGGGTTTTTTCTATATATATGTATATATATGTGCATACATATATACGTGTCTATATAAAAGTGGAGATATAAACGACAACCGTGTGGGAACAGATAGGGGAAGAGGAAATTATTAGCCTTATGTTTTTAGATTAATAAAAACATACCCTCCAGATGTTCCAAGGTTCCCCTATCGTCCGAACCCCTAAAGTTGTTAATTCTGTGGTCCTGAAATGCATACACAAGGTATAGTATATTTCAATACATGTTAAATTAGATTCTAGTTAGTAAGTTAGAATAAAAATACCTTGTCTGGATATTGTGTCCTCTATTAGATATGGACAGTCTCACTATTAGATAGAATTTTGTTGTGAGAACACTTGTCTCCTGTGTCCTTCTATGTGTTGTGATCACTTAGATATCATCTCTGTGGACAACACATAGGCAACTTGTTATTTTACTCATGTGAGTTTTCTAACCTTTGTTCCGTCCTCCCATGTTTCCAAATACCTCTCCTGTGGGGGAAACACAGCCTGGTGTTCAGCCTCAGATAGGCGTCTGTTGCGCGGTCAGCATCTCCACTGCCAGTGTTAGATGTGAACCGCCGCGCGACTGCAGGGTTAATATAGTACCGCCCCACTCACAGTCTGTGTGTCCCCTCCCAGCGTTCAGTGGACGTGTGCGTAGCGCGTGCGTTCCAGCTGGAACGCACGCTTCTCTATTGCGCGTGCGCCCGCCTCTCTCCTTAGCAACGCGTCTCTTCTCCAGCTCAGTGTATACCATAAGGTGAGCGGGAGCTGGTGACGCGCACGCGCATATGTCCTCTGCCCCATGAAAACACTGCAATATTTCCCTTAGTGATCCGGGGAGTGTTTTAAATGGGTGATGTTCGCCAGCAGTTGAGGCAGTAATTATTAGGGGTATTGATTTTCTGATTAAGTCCCACATACAGTATATCTGAAGGTTTTTGAGGAACAGAGGCATATTTTGATAGTTATCACTACAGTTAAATAAGGTGGACACATATTCCCGACCAAGGGACTTTTTTGTCATGTATCTGGATCATATTTTTCATCTAGATATTGGATCTTCTTACCCACCTAGTGACCTCATTAAGAGAGTGGTTTATTTTTATTACATAGATAAATAGCATGGTATAGTAATCATGCGCATAAACAGATTATCTCCTTAACATCCTTTTGGATCAATGAGGAGGGCTGGTTTCATTTGGGTACCCTTAGGGATTCTTTTTGGACTTTGCCTTGTATTTTGGATTGGGTTTAAGGGGTGAAGTGCATTTTCATCTATAAAGTACAACATATATGGGCTATTTGTTTACTGACTTGCAGGGTACGCAGGGAGAGAATTTTTTGGGGTATCATATTTCATATTGTCGTTTTAAAAGGATCTCTAGTGGGAGATAAACGGGGGTGTTTTATATGAAGCACGTATATGTTTGGATCTCATTAAGTCCCCAAGGGGCTACCGTTTTCAGTCTATGGATCCATCTTGCTTCTTTTTGGAGGATTATTTTATCCCAATCTCCCCCCCGTTTGGATGGTGTAACTACCTCAATTCCCATAAATGAAACTGAGGTTACATCCCCCTCATGTTCACTTCTCACATGTCTCGCTATTGGTGTATCCTTGTTCTTCCTAATGTCCCCCATGTGTTCACCAATGCGTTTTTTAAATTCCCTTTTTGTTTTTCCTATGTACTCCATACCACACGTGCATTTACATAGGTATACCACCCCTACTGTGTTACAGTTCACGAAGTGGCGTATTTTGTATGTTCTCCCGGTATTTCTACTTATAAATTCTTTGTCTGTGCATATATACCTGCAATTCACACATCTGCCACATCTGAACGTTCCCGTTTGTCTGTTAGTTAACCAGGTGTTTTTAGTTTTAGGTGGGTTATACATACTATGCACGAGTTGGTCTCTCAAATTCCTGCCTCTCCTATACGTTATGGCTGGGAAGGGGGTAATCAAGTCACTGAGGTCTGGATCAGATCTCAGGATTCTCCAATGCCTGTTAATTATTTCTCGGACGTCCCTGGATCTATTGTCGAACTTTCCTATGATCCTTAGGGTCGTTGATTCCTTTTTACTTTTTAATTTCAATAGATCTTCTCTCGGGATAGCATCTGCCTTCTTAAAGGCTTCTTTTAAAATTGGTTCAGGGTAGCCCCTATCCTCGAATCTTCTTTTCAGATCCTGGGCCTGAGTATAGAAGGCATGGTCCGATGAGCAGTTTCTTTTAATTCTTAGGTATTGACCCTTGGGAATACCACTTTTCAGGTTTTTGGGATGGTGGCTCTTCCAGTGAAGAAGATCGTTACTTGCTGTTTTCTTGCGATATGTTTTTGTTTTCAGATGACCATCATTTCCCCTCATTATGGTGACATCAAGGAAATTTAATTCCATTTTTTGGAATTCCGATGTGAATCTCATACCGATATCATTTACATTCAATTCTCTGATAAATCTATCAAAGGATCTTTCATCACCCGACCAGAGGATGAAAATGTCATCTATGTATCTCCCCCAGAATAAAATCTGGGGGCACCACCAAGTTTTGTCAACTATAGATGAAAATGCACTTCACCCCTTAAACCCAATCCAAAATACAAGGCAAAGTCCAAAAAGAATCCCTAAGGGTACCCAAATGAAACCAGCCCCTCCTCATTGATCCAAAAGGATGTTAAGGAGATAATCTGTTTATGCGCATGATTACTATACCATGCTATTTATCTATGTAATAAAAATAAACCACTCTCTTAATGAGGTCACTAGGTGGGTAAGAAGATCCAATATCTAGATGAAAAATATGATCCAGATACATGACAAAAAAGTCCCTTGGTCGGGAATATGTGTCCACCTTATTTAACTGTAGTGATAACTATCAAAATATGCCTCTGTTCCTCAAAAACCTTCAGATATACTGTATGTGGGACTTAATCAGAAAATCAATACCCCTAATAATTACTGCCTCAACTGCTGGCGAACATCACCCATTTAAAACACTCCCCGGATCACTAAGGGAAATATTGCAGTGTTTTCATGGGGCAGAGGACATATGCGCGTGCGCGTCACCAGCTCCCGCTCACCTTATGGTATACACTGAGCTGGAGAAGAGACGCGTTGCTAAGGAGAGAGGCGGGCGCACGCGCAATAGAGAAGCGTGCGTTCCAGCTGGAACGCACGCGCTACGCACACGTCCACTGAACGCTGGGAGGGGACACACAGACTGTGAGTGGGGCGGTACTATATTAACCCTGCAGTCGCGCGGCGGTTCACATCTAACACTGGCAGTGGAGATGCTGACCGCGCAACAGACGCCTATCTGAGGCTGAACACCAGGCTGTGTTTCCCCCACAGGAGAGGTATTTGGAAACATGGGAGGACGGAACAAAGGTTAGAAAACTCACATGAGTAAAATAACAAGTTGCCTATGTGTTGTCCACAGAGATGATATCTAAGTGATCACAACACATAGAAGGACACAGGAGACAAGTGTTCTCACAACAAAATTCTATCTAATAGTGAGACTGTCCATATCTAATAGAGGACACAATATCCAGACAAGGTATTTTTATTCTAACTTACTAACTAGAATCTAATTTAACATGTATTGAAATATACTATACCTTGTGTATGCATTTCAGGACCACAGAATTAACAACTTTAGGGGTTCGGACGATAGGGGAACCTTGGAACATCTGGAGGGTATGTTTTTATTAATCTAAAAACATAAGGCTAATAATTTCCTCTTCCCCTATCTGTTCCCACACGGTTGTCGTTTATATCTCCACTTTTATATAGACACGTATATATGTATGCACATATATATACATATATATAGAAAAAACCCTCTTCCATTCCTCCTTTTTTGTAGAGCTACCTATATAAAACACAACAAGAGCCAAAGTGACTATCTGGCCCTGGAAAAGTGAACTGTGTGACATCATAGGTATTTCAACCAATACTCACTGTTGTATATCTCATACACCAACACAGTGGTGGATATGAGTAGCTGAATATTTGCACGCCTTCTTAATGGTGGAGGGTTTTAGGACAAAAATACCTAAGCTAAACTATTAGTGGGGATACATCTTGATATGACAACCATGGCCCTTTCATATATTTTCAGAAAGAAATCCCTGTGGACGTGAGATTCCCATATACACATATAGGATCTTTATAATCTTCATCTGAGATAAGGAAACCAACCTGGGACCAGATCTCACAAACTGGGTTATCTGAGTATCATAAGGAGCCCAACCATCATCTGATGTATTTCTATATCAAATATCTTGATGCATGAGCCCCTGAAGAGCCTTTATACTATAAGAAAGGCGAAACGCGTCGGGCAGGAATAGGACCATAACTCATGGCCATATATATGTATACATCATCATTGTGTTAGGGGGATGTGAAATGTATGATTAAATATTACATAACTTAGGAGACCTGACAGTAAAAATAGTATAAGGACTCCAGTTGTAATTACTAAACAAGTGACTGAAAGTGACAGACAGACTAATACCTATATGGCTTAAGCCTGGAGCTCACATATCCAGACAAACCGATAGGTATTATATGGGACCTCAGCACTGTTTAGGTGACAATTAGAATCACCATTACTCCTTCAATACAATTGAATTTGTGTTTTCGGGTGTGGGGGAGGGTTTATTGTATGTATGTGTATGTCAAGCACTAACACTGTAACACGGTCCACACTGGACAATTTTAAAACGCAATAAAACTATCTAATAAGAGATAATCCTGTAGTATATGGTTATAACAAAATTGGATATCTAGAACCCCTGTAAATCGGTGATACATATACCCCCCAGTGCCCTGTATACCCCCCAGTGGTCTGTATATAGCCCCCAGTGCCCTGTATACCCCCCAGTGGTCTGTATATACCCCCCAGTGCCCTGTATACCCCCCAGTGGTCTGTATATACCCCCCAGTGCTCTGTATACTCCTTTAGTGCTATATATCCCCCCCAGGGTTCTACATACCTCCCAGGGCTATCTATACTCCCCCAGTGCACTGTATATACGACCCAGTGCTGTGTATATACCCCAGTGCTGTGTTTACACCCCCCAGTGATTTATTTACTCCCCCAAGGCTGTATTTAACCCCAGTGATGTATTTTCTCCGCCATGGCTGTATTTACCACCCAGGGCTGTATATATCCTCCAGTGATGCATTTTCTCCCTCAATGCTGTGTATACCTCTCAGTGATGTACATACCCCCTAGTGATGTATTTAATCCCCCAGGGCTGTATATGCCCCCAATTATCTATATACTCCCCCAGTGCTGCAATGTATATGCGGTAGCCCCCATGTATCCTATGTGATGTGTATGCTGTAGCCCCCATGTATCCTATGTGATGTATATGCTGTAGCCCCCTATGTCTCCTATGTGATGTATATGCTGTAGCCCCATGTCTCCTATGTCATGTATATGCTGTAGCCCCCATGTCTCCTATGTGATGCATATGCTGTAGCCCCCATGTCAGGGGTGGGGAACGTCCGGCCCACGAATTTTATACGGCCCGCGAATGATATTCTAAATTTCCAAATGGCCCTTTGCAGAGAAAAGGTTCCCCACCCCTGGCCTATGGGAAAGAGAGATCTTCCAAAATCAACCCATTCCCGGAAGTGAGAAGGTCCTAATGTGGACAAGGTACATTGATGAGGTGTACATGATTTGGCAAGGTACCAACAAGGACCTCCAGGAGTTCGTAGGTGATTTAAACAGAAATAATATTAATATTAAGATCACACACAATAGTAGTGACAAGTCTATAGAATTCCTGGATGTCAAAGTAACCAAAGATGAATCTGGATTCCTCCAAACTGAGGTATACAGAAAACATACAGCGGTGAATTCATTGCTGCACGCATCATCCGCACACCCACGTCCTTTGATCAATGGGATACCCATGGGACAGTTCCTTAGAACAAGACGGATCTGTTCATCTGAAAATATTTTTCTCTAACAGGCACAGGAATTGTCTTCATGTTTTGAAGAAAGGGGATACTCTAGAAGGAGCATAAAAAGAGGATTGAAATCAGCTACCCAAAAAGAAAGAGAAGAATTATTACATCGAAAGCCTAAGAAACAACAACAAAATGAAGAGGTGAGGTTTATTTCCACATACAATTGCAGGTCTAGAGAAGTGAGGAATGCTATGGAAAACTTTTGGCCAATATTACAAGCTGATAAAATCCTAAAAAAATATTTGAAAGAAAGACCTTCCATAACATATAGAAGATCTAGCAATTTGAGAGATATACTCACACATAGTAATTATGATGCCCCTAAACTGTCTGAAATGTTTGGCACGAATGGTCCCAAGTGGGGCTTTTTTCCATGCAAAGATTGTATAGCCTGCCCCAACATGATTAAGAGGGAGGAATTCACATCAGCCGATTTGAAAACACAGTACAAAATCACGAAACACATCACATGCAATACTACGCATGTTGTGTACTGTGTGATCTGCCCATGCAATAAAGTATATGTGGGCCTCACCTCAAGGACCCTGAAAACTCGGATAAGGGAACATGTATTGGATATTATTAAAGCAGAGAAAGAGGAGGACGTATCTACCCTTAAACCAGTAGCCAAACATTTTAAATTAGAACATAACTGCGACAGCAGTCTATTAAGAGCCTTCGGCATAGACAGTGTCATATGTGACAAACGAGGAGGAGACTTTAGGAATAAACTTGCACAGCTAGAATCCGCTGGATATTTAAACTTGGAAGCCAAAAACCCATCGGACTAAATGAGGTGCTTAGCGTCGCACCATTTTTATGAGAATGTTTTATGAAGACCAAGGTATGCTTTTTTTATTTTTCTTGATTTTAATCATTTTATGTATTTCTTGCAGGTTCAAGGAATGGATTGGAAAATACTCCGAAAAATTTCGATCTACTATATAGGAATTGTTTTTCTGTATAAGTAATTTTTTAAAAGGGTATTTATACTTTGTGTTTAATTTTTCATTAGGATTAGTTTTTAATAAAATAAATTGTGGATTAGGGCACATTGGGTATTACACACTTTTTATAATTAGATTTGCACATTATATAATTTTTATTTTTTCTAATAATTAATTTTTTATAAACAAAAAAAAATGTTATTAATTGTTTTTATTATGTATTATCATTATCACATTTCCCATCTATCTAATTCATTTTGCTTAAGCATGATGTCACTTGAATTAGTAGTGCAACTCATTAATATACCGTATATACTCGTGTATAAGCCGACCCGTGTATAAGCCGACCCCCCTACTTTTGCCCCCAAAACCTGGGAAAACCTATTGACTCGTGTATAAGCCGAGGGTGGACCGCAGCACAGGTATACAGCCCCCAGCAGTGTGGTATACAGCAGCCCCAGAGGTATATACAGCAGCCCCAGTGGTAGTATACAGCAGGCCCCCAGAGGTATATACAGCAGGCCCTCAGAGGTATATACAGCAGGCCCCCAGTGGTATATACAGCAGGCCCCCAGAGGTATATACAGCAGGCCCCCAGAGGTATATACAGCAGGCCCCCAGAGGTATATACAGCAGGCCCCCAGAGGTATATACAGCAGGCCCCAGAGGTATATACAGGCAGGCCCCAGAGGTATATACAGGCAGGCCCCAGAGGTATATACAGGCAGGCCCCAGGAGGTATATACAGGCAGGCCCCAGGAGGTATATACAGGCAGGCCCCAGGAGGTATATACAGGCAGGCCCCAGAGGTATATACAGGCAGGCCCCAGGAGGTATATACAGGCAGGCCCCAGGAGGTATATACAGGCAGGCCCCAGGAGGTATATACAGGCAGGCCCCAGGAGGTATACAGGCAGGCCCCAGAGGTATATACAGGCAGGCCGCAGGAGGTATATACAGGCAGGCCCCAGAGGTATATACAGGCAGGCCGCAGGAGGTATATACAGGCAGGCCCCAGGAGGTATATACAGGCAGGCCCCAGGAGGTATATACAGGCAGGCCCCAGGAGGTATATACAGGCAGGCACCAGGAGGTATATACAGGCAGGCCCCAGAGGTATATACAGGCAGGTTCCAGGAGATATATACAGGCAGGCCCCAGGAGGTATATACAGGCAGGCCCCAGGAGGTATATACAGGCAGGCCCCAGAGGTATATACAGGCAGGCCCCAGGAGGTATATACAGGCAGGCCCCAGAGGTATATACAGGCAGGCGCCCAGTGGGGTATACAGCAGGCCCCCAGTGGCACTCGCCCCCCCCCCACACTGTGCAGAGCCCTCCCTCCCGATGCATTATCTTACCATCTAGCCGCGTCTTCATCACCGCCGGTCCTCCCGTCCATCCTCGCGCGCTGCGTTCCCGGTCTCATGTGACCCGGCGGTCGCAGTTGGATGACGTCATCGCGCCGGGTCACGTGAGAGCCGAACACAGCGCCCGAGGATGGACGGGAGGACCGGCGGTGATGCGGCTGGATGGTAAGATAATGCATCGGGATGGGGGGCTCTGCACAGTGTGGGGGGGGCGAGTGCTACTGGGGGCCTGCTGTATAACCCGCTGGGGGCCTGTATACATCTGGGGGCTGTATGCACGGCTCCCCCTGCCGCTGTGATGGGCGGGGGGAGCCGTGCATATCTAATGAGCGGCCCCATGTGACGGGCCGCTCTGTCAGCAGCCTCCCCCCGCCTCCTCCAGCCTCCCCAGCACCCGGACACAGCCCCCACACTGTATAGACCCGTGTATAAGCCGAGGGGGGGACTTTTCAGCCCAATTTTTGGGCTGAAAAACTCGGCTTATACACGAGTATATACGGTAGCCCCACTCCTTATGCGATTATATATCACTTAGGATTTTAGACTATTTGAATATATTTTAATCCTTCTGACAATGTAATATTATTGAATTTTCTCTATGGATTCAATTCCTGAATAACAAATATTAACTCAGGATCAGGAATAGCTCATGCTCCTTTTATGTGGCTGATAAGCGGCTTTAACCTGTAATAGCCCCGTAGGTGATCTTTTGGTGCAGAGAATTACCACTAGACCATCTCTGCTATGCTAGTCCAGTGAGAGCGCACACATATCAGACGTAGTAGCGGATTGTCGGGGCAACGTGTCTGTTAACATCTCTCCTGGCCGCCGCCTACTATGACGTCCCTGGCGGGCGGGGCAGGAAGTGATGTGTGACACTGAACCCCGCCTGCTCCAAACTGCACGTGTGCAATGGTGTGCGCCACTAATTTACTGGAATCAAGGGGGCTATAAAAAGGCACTTCTTGGAGACCTCAGTACCCTTTTGAAGAAGTAAGGATACGAAACGCGTTAAGGGTGAGCTAATAATAAGGACCGTGATAAGTGAATATTCCCCTTGTGTATTTTAAATGTGGAAGCTTCGAATAATTTTCTTATATATTGTACTGTGTTTCCTTTGTTCAATAGGTGTTTTCTATACACGATGTTCCTTGGCACTGGACACTAAGAGTAGTCTAATGTTATAATTCTAACCAAAGAGTGTCTCCCTAGAAAGTTTATATATAACCTGACTACAGGTGAAGAGGATCATTGGAAATTAATCTATGTGCCAGAGTATATCGTTGTAATAGAAAAATAACTTATTTGTCCTACTTGGAGACCATTAATATTAGCGTTTTTTTTCTACTATTGTTTCACATTTTAGCACAAAGAATTGTATTTTTTGATTTCTTTATTTATTTTTTTTTACACATTGGCACTTTATATATGTACACACTTCACAGTGATCATATCGATTACATTATAAATATATACACATATATAGGAATCTTATTGAAACTGATGTTCATGCTCTTTTTATGTGGCTGATTAGTGGCTTGAACCTGTAACAGCCTCATAGGTAATCTTTTATTGTAGAGAAATTACCACTAGACCATCTTTGCTGTGCTAGTTCAGTGAGAGTGCACACATCACTTTTTTTCACAATTTTTTCAATATTCTATCACAAAGAAATTTATATTTTTTTTGCACATTGGCACTTTATATGTTTATGCACTTTATAGTGATTATATTGATTATATTATAAATAAAACACTTACACATATACAGAGATTTTATTGAAATTGATGTTAACAGCGTGCATGTCACGATAAGCAAAATATTGGATGGCATATACAATCCAGGTATAGAAAACAACAAGGCGGCACTCACCGTTTGTTCACAGGTGCTTTCTTTATTGCAGAGGTGCGGGGAGGGGGTGCATGAAGGTACAGACGACAGGTCCTGTTACGCGGTTTGCCCGGTTCTAGAGACCTGTAGAAGCGGGCAAACCGCGTAACAGGACCTGTCGTCTGTACCTTCATGCACCCCCTCCCCGCACCTCTGCAATAAAGAAAGCACCTGTGAACAAACGGTGAGTGCCGCCTTGTTGTTTTCTATACCTGGATTGTATATGCTTGACCGGCTTATGTAGGCGCTGCACCACCAGGTGGCTGGGGAAAAGACAGCGGTCTGTCTCTATGGAGCAATACGAAGGACCATTAGCCCTGTTGGTGCCCGGTGCCCCTACTTTTCTTTACACAAAATATTGGATGGTCTCCTGGGGAACAATATATGCTGTTCAGGAGTACATCCTTCTGTCCCCCTTTTAAAAATAGACCTATATGATATTTTATGTATGAACAATGGAAATAAAACTATACTGTTGTATGAAAATATAATATTCCTCTTTCTTGTAAATAAATGGTGGGATTACAGGTCTCTTGTAACTATCGAGCACAATCATTGTGAATATATTTTGTTATATGTATAAAAATGTATTTTATCTGAGTATTCCAATAAAGTAAAAATTTCTATTTATCTAATTATTGGCTGAAGGACTCTTTTCATATATAAGTTTTTACTGTACATTAAAGGGTCAGATCTTTAGTGTCGTCCCATGAAAAGATAGAATAAAATATTTACAACAAAGTAAGGGGTGTACTCACTTTTCTGAGATAGTCTATATGTATATATCATGATATAAAATATTACTCTGTTTCTAGACTTGTAGCAGTACATAGATGTGTATGGACACTACAAGTCCCAGCATATCTGTCAACCTGAATACGCTGTGTCATGAGATCACAGGATACCAATATCTGCTGCATTTGTCTGAGGGGCGGGGCCAAACGGCAAGTTCTGAATAGAAAAGAAAACTCTGTTTAATGCTGGAGAAGAGGGAGACAATGATTGGCAGTGGTGGGCAGATTACACATGCAGGGGGTGTGAATCTGCCCTTGGCTCCAGCCTCTGGCCACCTCCTTTATGGCTGGACGATGTAAGTTTTCTAAGTGTATTATCTCGGGGTACAGGGCTGCTCAAGTGCTGGGTGACCCCTTGTCTGGATGCTGCAGACATGCTGCATCCAGTGCTGTAATTAGATCACCAAGCCTGGTTTGGTGACAGGTCCTCTTAATAAAAGGCTGCTGTGGCCATTTTACCCAAGTCATAGCAGTCATGTGTTTATTTTGGATATAACAAATGGCCACTTTACACGGAAGTGGCTGCGTGTAATTCAGATATCTGCAAGGTGTTTTGAAGGTAAAAGGTACAATTGTCTCCGACACCTGCCGTTTTCTATCTTCCTGTTGCCGCGTGTAAAGTGGCCAAAAGGGATGGATAAGACGGTGGGTACAAAACAGAATTGTCATGTGGAGACCCTGCACACGACTGGTCACATTTCCATACGTCTCCTATTTTTTGCCGTCCATAATAGGGGAAACCAGGGATGTGAGTAATCCATTCAGATGTTCTCAGTGGTCAGAAAACCCTTTGAAGAGAACCTGTCACTTTCCATAAAATCTGTATTTTTTTTTTATTTTAGCTGGCATAAATGTCGCTTTTCTGAATCCAGTCTTGTTATTCTTGTGTTTCTGCCCCTCTTCCTTGTATATAAATCAACTTTTAGGCCAAGTGCAGTAAGAGGAGTGGGATATATATCAAGGAATTTCTCCCCATCTCCCTCAACTTGTGGGACAGATATGATCACATTTCCTCTGATGGAGGCGCCTCTGTAGGACATTATTACACACTAGAAAAAGTCCTATTGCATCGGGAGTGCGGTGAAATGAATTGTGTGTATAATTAGTCGTGCTAAAAGGAGCCGTAAACATGTGTGACACTATTTGCGCTTTTGAAAAAACCTGTTGTACAGTGTTGGCCAAAAGTATTGACACCCCTGCCATTCTGTCAGATAATACTCAGTTTCTTCCTGAAAATGATTGCAATCACAAATTCTTTGGTATTATTACCTTCAGTTAATTTGTCTTCAATGAAAAAAACACAAAAAGAATTGTCCTAAAGCTAAATTGGATATAGTTCCACAACAAACATAAAAAAGGGGGTGGACAAAAGTATTGGCATCCTTAGGCTGGGTTCACATTGCGGCGTCCGGTCCGGGGCTGTCAGGAGTGACAGCCTGGACCGGAGTTTTGCTGCATAGAATACTATCGGGCTGCACGGAGCTGGATCGCGCCGGGTGGCAATTATCTGCCATCCGGCTGCTATCTCGCCGGATGAAGCCGGGACAAGTGGGGTTTTTCTTCCGATTCCAAAAACGTTGCATGCAACGTTTTTGGATTCGGCAGACAATTCCCCACTACTCCAGGATACATCCGGCGAGATAGCAGCCGGATGGCAGATAATTGCCACCCGGCGCGATCCAGCTCCGTGCAGCCCGTTAGTATTCTATGCAGCAAAACTCCAGTCCAGGCTGTCACTCCTGACAGCCCCGGACTGGACGCCGCCGCAATGTGAACCCAGCCTTAGAAAAATCATGTGATGCTTCTCTAATTTGTGTAATTAACAGCACCTGTAACTTACCTGTGGCACCTAACAGGTGTTGGCAATAACTAAATTACACTTGCAGCTAGTTGACATGGATTAAAGTTGACTCAACCTCTGTCCTGTGTCCTTGTGTGTACCACATTGAGCATGGAGAAAAGAAGGAAGACCAAAGAACTGTCTGAGGACTTGAGAAACCAAATTGTGAGGAAGCATGAGCAATCTCAAGGCTACAAGTCCATCTCCAAAGACCTGAATGTTCCTGTGTCTACCGTGCGCAGTGTCATCAAGAACTTTAAAGCCCGTGGCACTGTGGCTAACCTCCCTAGATGTGGGCGGAAAAGAAAAATTGACGAGAGATTTCAGCGCAAGATTGTGCGGATGGTGGATAAAGAACCTCGACTAACATCCAAACAAGTTCAAGCTGCCCTGCAGTCCGAGGGTACAACAGTGTCAACCCGTACTATCCGTCGGCGTCTGAATGAAAAGGGACTGTATGGTAGGAGACCCAGGAAGACCCCACTTCTTACCCCGAGACATAAAAAAGCCAGGCTGGAGTTTGCCAAAACTTACCTGAGAAAGCCTAAAACGTTTTGGAAGAATGTTCTCTCTTTTTTGGTCAAAGGCATCAACATAGAGTTTACAGGAGACAAAAAGAGGCATTCAAAGAAAAGAACACGGTCCCTACAGTCAAACATGGTGGAGGTTCCCTGATGTTTTGGGGTTGCTTTGCTACCTCTGGCACTGGACTGCTTGACCGTGTGCATGGCATTATGAAGTCTGAAGACTACCAACAATTTGTCTTCCAGCAGGACAATGACCCAAAACACACTTCAAAAAGCAGTAGAAAATGGTTTGAGAGAAAGCACTGGAGACTTCTAAGGTGGCCAACAATGAGTCCAGACCTGAATCCCATAGAACACCTGTGGAGAGATCTAAAAAATGGCAGTTTGTAGAAGGCACCCTTCAAATATCAGAGACCAAGAGCAGTTTGCCAAAGAAGAATGGTCTAAAATTCCAGCTGAGCATTGTAAGAAACTCATTGATGGTTACCGGAAGCGGTTGATCGCAGTTATTTTGGCTAAAGGTTGCGCAACCAAGTATTAGGCTGAGGGTGCCCATACTTTTGTCCGGCCCATTTTTGGAGTTTTGTGTGAAATGATCAATGTTTTGCTTTTTGCTTCATTCTCTTTTGTGTTTTTTCATTGAAGACAAATTAAATGAAGATGATAATACCAATGAATTTGTGATTGCAATCATTTTCAGGAAGAAACTGAGTATTATCTGACAGAATTGCAGGGGTGTCAATACTTTTGGCCAACACTGTATCTGATGTGTTTGAATTTGGGTATTCTATATGTAGCTTGATTTGAGTAATTTTAAACACGTGCATTGTCTTTTGTTTTTTTTTTGTTTGTTTTTTTTAAATCAGATAAGGAATAACAAAGCATAATACAATCCTTCACAATGTCAATTTTTCCCCCTTGTATAAACCTCCCAAAAACTGTCCCCCTCCCCACAAAACAACAGCCCCCCCCTTTTCCCTTACCCAGGCTAGACAACAATCAATCTATTCCAAATACTAACACGCTCCCATACATTTAGTGTTGACAGTGTTCTCACTAGTATCAAGCTGTACCGTTATATCGTGCTTATCAGTTATCGTATTAGACTGGCGTCTGCCAGAGACTGCACAATTATTTCCACGGTGCCCAGAGGCGGTCCAGGTATTTAGCATTTTTCCTCTTAAAGTATATTTTTTCTTCCAGTTTAATCACATAAGAGACTTGTCTAAGAAACTCCTGCCTGGAGGGTGTTTCCTCCAAGATCCAATATTTGGCAATGAGTTTCCTGGCTATGTACAGGAGGCGAGCTATGCCTATCTTCCCCATAGAGTCTACCTCTATTTCCTCCACATACCCAAGTATGCAGACCACCGGGTCTCGCGGAATCACACAATGATATTTCCCTTCTATTAGGGTGAGGATTACAATCCAGAAGGATGCGAGGCGTGGACACTCCCAGATCATGTGCAGGATGCCCGCACGTTCTAGCCTACATCTCGGACATTCTGAGTCTGACCGCAGCCCAATCCTGTGCAGAAAGACTGGGGACCGGTATGCCCTGTGAACAAGCAAGAGCTGGGACATTCTACCTGGTTCACTTAAAGATAATTTGGGGATGTACTCTAAAATTGTGTTCCATTTATCCTCAGACAGAACTCCCACATCCCTTTCCCACCTCACCTTCGCTTTCACAGGATGTTGCAGAAGGAATGTATGCAATAGGTCAGCATAGGTCGAGGTAATCACCCCCTTCGATCTTCCAGACATTCAAATGTAGTCCAGTAGAATATCGGTCAGTATGCACAAATTCCTTACTTTACTCTGTTTGTGATATGCATGTTTAACCTGTGCATACTGAAAGCCATGCCTATCCGTCAGACTGAATTCTGACTTCAAGGATTCAAATGATTTGAGGCCATGTCGGTCGATCACCTGATGTAAGCATACTATCCCTCTGCAAGTCCATTCCCTCAATTCTCCCATTTTATAGAATTCCCCAAGATGCATATTATTCCAGATTGGGGTATACACCATCGCCCCGTTGACCCCCCTGAGAGTCTTCACCTTCGTCCACAGTCTGTGCACCAGGTCAAACGTCGGACACCTCCTACCGGCCCTTCCAAACAGACCCATCTCTAAACCCTGTACCAACGGGTGTCTATTAATGTAATTTTCCAGAATAGCCTGAAGCGAGCCTTCTCTCGCCCCGTCCACCCATCCCCTCAGATGTTGGGCCTGAGCAGCTAGGAAATAAATCCAAGGGTTGGGCAGGGCAAGACCTCCCTCCTCCTTGGGTCGCTGCAATGTCTCCAATTTAATTCTCGGTTGTTTGCCTCCCCAAACCAGATCCCTAAAAATTGCTGTAATACGCTGGAACATTGCCTGTGGAATCCACACAGGGGAGTTGTGTAAAACATAAAGTAACTTTGGCATTAACACCATCTTAATCAGATTGGTGCGACCCACCGCCGATAGGGGCAGCCTACTCCACGTGTCCGCCTTAGCTTTCAGAAGCCCAATTATCGGCCGCACATTAAGATCTAGAAATTCCTTAATCGGTGCTGCAATCTGAATACCTAGGTATTTAAACACTTTCACTCTTTTTAAAAGCGTATGGGCCACCTCCTCCACACTTCGATCCTCCACACTGTCCACCTCCATCAAATGTGACTTACCCCAGTTAATCTGGAGACCAGACAGACGTCCAAAGCTATCCACTATGTCCATGGCATTAGTCAGAGAGTCCTTCGAGTCTTGTAAGAATAGTAGAATGTCATCAGCATACAGGGCTACCCTCTCCTCCACCGAACCATATCTAAATCCAGTAATCGAATTAGTTTGTCTCAATACCGCCGCCAACGGCTCAATGGCCAGGGCAAACAGTAACGGGGAGAGAGGGCAGCCCTGTCTGGTCCCCCTCGTCAGACTGAATCTATCCGTCCTACCTCCGTTCACCCTAATCCGGGCCAGCGGGGAAGAGTACAGCAACCGCACCCATGTTGTGAACACCGGACCAAAACCATTATGATGCATGACCCGCCAGAGATACTCCCGCTCCACACTGTCGAAGGCCTTGTGTGCATCAAGGGACACCACCACTCTGTGGCCAGAATTATCAGCAGCCATCTGAATATTCAGAAACAGCCGACGTAAGTTAATGGCAGTCGATCTGTCCGGCATGAATCCAGTCTGGTCCGGATGCACCACACCAGTAATCACCCGAGTCAGCCGGCCCGACAGTACCTTGGCCAACAACTTGACATCAGTCGACAGTAGAGATATGGATCTGTACGAGTCTGGCTTCGTGACATCCTTGTTTTCTTTGGGTATAACCACTATGGTCGCCTCCCTCATAGACTGGGGCAATTGTCCCTCCTCCATAGCCGTCTGTAGAACCTCCCGCAGTCTGGGTAGCATCACCTCCCCCAGAAGCTTATATACTTCTACCGGCAACCCGTCCGCCCCAGGAGCCTTGTTATTAGTCATGGATGCCATGGCTTCCTCTAGTTCCTCCAACGTCAGTGATCCCTCTAAACTATCCCGGTCCAGGGCACTCAGCCTGGGCAGGTCAGCGCTAAGCAGAAAACTGTCAATGGCGTCACTAGGTACCCCAAGTTTGGATGTGTATAAGTCGCGGTAGTACTCCTCAAATATCTGCAGGATCCCCTCTGAGTCCGTTGTCAGAGGACCGTCCGGACGAGATAGCCCATAGACATAGCTCGATGTTCTCTGAGCCGCCACTATAGTGGACAGCAGGTGTCCTACCTTCTCGCCTTCCTCAAAAAAGGTTGTCTTTTGAAAGTCTCTCTTCATCTCCGCCTTAGCCAAAAACAAGCTGTCCACCTCCTCCTGAGCTTTCCTCATTTTCTGCTGTGCCTCGGTGGTGGGCCCCACCATGAACTCCTCCTCTGCTCTTCTCAGAGTATCCAATGCTCCAGCTTCTGCTTCTCTACTCCGGGTCTTACATCTTGATATTTCCCTTATCAATAACCCACGCAAGAACGCCTTGGCAGTGTCCCACACCATTCCTGCCCCTGCACTACCCACATTGTGTAGAAAAAATTCTTCCATCTCCTCAGCTATTTTGGGCATGTCTATCTTATCCAACCATACGGGATGTACCTTCCATTCCCCACCTGATCGCATTCCACCCGCTCCCATCTGCAACTCCACCAGCAAAGGGCCATGATCAGAGATGACCCGGGTAAGTACGCAACCCCAACAACTCTAGAGTCCAGCAGCGTGTTCTATTCGAGACATAGAACTGTGCGAGGAGGAGTAGCAAGAGTACCTCCTCACCCCAACATTCCTCACTCTCCACAGGTCCACCAATCCCATTTCTCCCATAAATCTAGCAAATTGTGTCTCCTCGTCTCCTGTGTGTCCACTATGGGTCCTGCCACATCTGTCCCACCGTACATTCATGACATTATTAAAGTCTCCAATGAAGAGAATAGGAACTCCAGCCCAGCGCCTGGTCAGGTCTATGATTTCCTGCAGTTTTGCTCTGTTGTACGGCGGCGGGAAGTAAACCGCCACCACACAAAGCAGCCTCCCATACACCTTACACACCAAGAAGACATACTGCCCTTCTTTGTCCAGTTTAACCTCCACCTCCTCAAACGGTACCAGAGTATGCACCAGTATCGACACCCCTCTCGCATATGTAGAGTATGTAGCATGATATGTCCTCTGGAGCCATGTTCTAGCCAGGACCCCAGTGTTTCCTTTGGTCAGATGAGTTTCCATGAGACATATCATGGAGGGTTTAGAAGTCATGGCATAGCGCAGAGTAGCTGCCCTCTTACCCCTGTCCGCCAGTCCTCTCACATTCCAGCTCAATATTTTAAGTTTCTCCGCCATCCTGTTCTCGGTCGAATAGTTTCCCACAACTTGGAACATGCAGATCAAAAACACACCATCGCTCCCTAGCCTTTCCCCTCCCCTCCCCTCCCTCTATCTCAGAACAATCCCCCCCCCAATCCCTATCCCATTGAGCCACCCCACCCAACATTTTACCCTCTCACGCCTCCTCAACCTCGTTTATCATTATCACCCTCTCTAGCAGAGAGTGGGGGAATACCACCAGTCAATACGTTATGCAACGTAACACAACTGTAACAATTGTTTAAAACGTAACCGTTATCTCAACCAAGGCCTCTCCCGCCTTTTGCTTTGAACTATGGAAAAGAAAGTCATTTTCCTCAACTCTTTGCCGTGACCGGGCCGCATAAGTTTCTAATGTCCCGTAACACCTGCAAAAATAAAAGAACAAGAATACACAGGAACCCATGCACCAATATTTCAACTCTCCTTATAGTCCCGGACTCTTCTGCTATTCTTTTCGATCCACTCCATGGCCTCCTCAGGGGACTGCAAGAAGTGGACTTTACCCAGCGCAACTAGTCTGAGTTTAGCTGGGTACATCATAGAATATTTCAGGCCCATGTCTCTCAGCTTCCGCTTTACATCAGAAAATCTCATCCGCAGTTTTTGGACTGTAGGGGAGTAATCCGAATAAAAGGAGATATGTTGTCCATCAATTGTCAAATCGTGGACATCTCTAGCCTTGCGGAGTATAGTGTCTCTGTCCCTGTAATTCAACAGTCTAGCCAGCATGGCTCGGGGGGGAGCACCCGGAGGCTGCAGTCTCAGTGGGATCCTATGGGCTCTCTCCACCACGAAGACTTTGGACAGAACATTTGCTCCGAATTTAGACATTATCCACTGCTCTATAAATTCTGTTGGATTGGCCCCTTCCGCCTTTTCAGGGACCCCCACAATCTTAACATTGTTCCGGCGTGATCTATTCTCGAGATCATCATTCTTGGCCAGAACCTCAGCAAGCTGTTTGTCAAATTTAGATTGATTCGTCTGCAAAGTCATTATGTTATCTTCTGCATTGCCCACACGTTCCTCCACCTCTCCTGTGCGTACCTCAGCCTTCTGCATAGCTGCCTTAATCCCAGTAATCTCAGCATGAATCCCTGAGACCTGGTGAGTCAGTGTAGTTAAACTGTGTTCGCAATATGACACCACAGCAAAAATGTCTCTTAGTGAAGGCTCTCCTTGCACACTGCCCATTTCATCTAGTGTGTCAGCAGCAATTGCTGCCTGCTGTGCAGCCAGGATGTCAGCCTCCTGGCTCTCCAAGTCACTGTCCTGCATCTCCACCTCTGCTCCAGCTCCAGTGTCCCCCTCCATACCTCCAGCGTCTGCTCTCCCCTCCTCCTCTCTCATCAACTTCTCCAGGCAAGCAGCTGCAGTCTGTCTTCTAGCACATGCAGAATTAGCTCGTGCTGCATCCTCCCGAGCCTCTCCACCATCTTGGCCTTTTCCTCCTCTGCCTGCACCTGGATCTCGCTGCCGTGTGCGGGTCATCTCGGGCTCCTGCAGCTCCAGGCCTGCTTCCAGCACCAACAGCAGAGTACCAGCAATGTTTCTGAGCACTTTGGGATCTCTGCAGGACCAGCCACCGGCAGAATCAGTGTGTGTCGGCAGGAGAGACCTCACACACACGTCCTCTCACATTGCAGGCTAGGCACCGCCCCGCATTGTCTTTTGTTAGTTGTGTGCTGTATTTAGGTAAGTAGTGTGGTGTTTGTCGGCCGATGTGTATTATGTGTTGTATCTTGTGTTTGCAGTGTGTGTGTCTTTACACAGTGGCGTAACTTCAGGTCCAGGGATCCCGATGTGAAAGCTCCAATGGGGCCCCCAATTATTGCAAATCTTTAATAGTATTAGTCTTTTTCTATGGGCCAGAGGGAATTTTGGGGCCACCTTAGGCTGCAGGGCCCGGGTGCAATCGCAACCCCTGCACCTATTGTAGTTTCGCCCCTGTCTTTACACGACACAGTGTGTTGTAATCAAATGTGACTGTAAATGATTGTGGTATGGTGTTTTGTGTTTGTGCATGTGTAAAGAAAAAAACTGTAAAGAATTAAAAGCATCGTAGCAAAGTATACAGGCGGCTGCGCGGGTGGCAGACTATACAGGCGGCTGCGCGGGTGGCAGAGTATACAGGCGGCTGCGTGGGTGGCAGAGTATACAGGCGTGTGCGGTGGTGGCAGAGTATACAGTCGTGCGCAGTGGTGGCAGAGTATACAATCGTGTGCGGTGGTGGCAGAGTATACAGGCGGCTGTGGTGGTGGCAGAGTATAGAGTTGGCTGTGGTGGTGGCAGAGTATAGAGGCGGCTGTGGTGGTGGCAGAGTATAGAGGCGGCTGTGGTGGTGGCAGAGTATAGAGGCGGCTGTGGTGGTGGCAGAGTATAGATGCATGTGTGGTGGTGGCAAAGTATACAGGCGTGTGTGTGGTGGTGGCAGACTTCCTGGCTGCTGTGTGCAGGATGATGGCGAGCTTCGGGGTGTTGGAGATCCTGGCCATGCTGTGTGCGCTGTGCTGGGGCCACGGGCTGAGCGTGGAGTCGCTGGAGGAGGAGGGCGAGGTGAGGACGGTCAGCTCCGGCAACTGAACGGCGGTGCTGGCAGGGCAGTGGATGGTCATGTTGTGAGTATGCTGCTGTCTGTGTGCGGGTAGTGCGTCGGACCCGCCATCACTCACAGCACCGGTAAAAATGCGGCTCGCGATGGCACATGTGCGCCATCGCTCGCGGCGCTGCCGCAGTGCATGCCGGAAACATGGAAATAGAAAAGAAAAAAAGATACAAAGTGATTAGATAGGATAGATATAGAATAAGAATGAAAAAAAATGAATAGGGCAGCACTTCCTTTAGTGTATCCATGTGTGCTCAGGGGGCCACCAGGGGTGTGGGAGCAGCGCTGAGGGGCCCCCGGGGATGCTGGGAGGCAGCGCCCAGGGGGCCACCAGGGGTGTGGGGAGCAGCGCTGAGGGGGCCCCCAGGGATGCTGGGAGGCAGCACCCAGGGGTGCGGGGAGCAGCGCAGAGGGGACCCCGGGGATGCTTGGAGGCAGTGGGAGGGCACGCGGTGGGAGGTGACTGGGACCCTTTTCCTGAGACTGAGGCTTGCAGGACATATGATTATCATGCCCATTGCCCAGCATGTCCTGTCAGCCTCTGTGGTAATATCATGCCCAGCATGTACTACCACCAGTGGCTGGCAGGACATGCTGGGTAGGCATGAAAGTAGCACAGAGGCTGGCAGGACATACTAGGCATAATTCATGCCCAGTATGTCCTGCCAGCCTCTGGTACTATCATGCCCACCCAGCATGTCCTGCCAGCCACTGGTGGTACGATCATGCTAGTACTACCACTAGTGGCTGGCAGGACATGCTGGGCATGATAGTACCACAGAGGATGGCAGGACATACTGGGCATGAATTATGCCTAGTATGTCCTACCAGCCTCTGTGGTACTTTGATGCCCATGCCCAGCATGTCCTGCCAGCCACTGGTGGTACTATCATGCTAGTACTATTACCAGCGACTAGCAGGACATGCTGGGCATGATAGTACCACAGAGGCTGGCAGGACATACTAGGCATCATTCATGCCCAGTATGTCCTGCCATCCTCTGTGGTACTATCATACTCACCCAGCATGTCCTGCCAGCTACTGGTGGTAGTACTAGCATGATAGTACCACCAGTGGTTGTCAGGACATGCTGGGCATGGGCATCAAAGTACCACAGAGGCTGGCAGGACATACTAGGCATAATTAATGCCCAGTATTTCCTGCCAGCCACTGATAGTAGTACTAGCATGATAATATCACCAGTGGCTGGCAGGACATGCTGGGTGTACATGATAGTACCACGGAGGCTGGTTGCTACAAGAGTAATACCAATCTTGGATATAGTTTTTGAATAAAAAACAACTTTATTGTACAAATTGCTTAAAAGGATCCCGACTAACAAACATAAATTCTAGTAACCCAACATGGATTATGATAATTCATACAGCATAAACAGTAGGTATAATTTAACCTCATAAATCCCTCCGTGCCAACAAAAATTATACCACAAACATCGGAGTGCCTGCAAATTATGGTGGCTGACTCTATTGCTCAGGTTAGTTTACATAAAGGCATGATAAGGGGGAACGTGATATGAACCCCACTTATCTCGTGGTAATATGCTGTATTTTTTCATCCAGAGGGTATCATACAGATTAAAATCTCCATACTTGACGCGTTTCGCCCTATTAGATTGAAGGGCTCATCAGAAGTTTTTTGGAGAGGTCTTTTTTTCTTTTCAGCCTGGAAAGACAACCATATCAGTGTATGCACTTTTTCAAAAATTACGGAATTCCATTTTCCTACAATTAGTCAAACTAAACTAGTGGTTGGCAGGACATGCTGGGCATGATAGTACCACAGAGGATGGCAGGACATACTGGGCATGATTTATGCCTAGTATGTCCTACCAGCCTCTGTGGTACTTTGATGCCCATGCCCAGCATGTCCTGCCAGCCACTGGTGGTACTATCATGTTAGTACTACCACCAGCGGCTAGCAGGACATGCTGGGCATGATAGTACCACATAGGCTGGCAGGACATACTAAGCATCATTCATGCCTAGTAGGTCCTACCAGCCTCTGTGGTACTTTCATACTCACCCAGCATGTCCTGCCAGCTACTGGTGGTAGTACTAGCATGATAGTACCACCAGTGGTTGTCAGGACATGCTGGGCATGGGCATCAAAGTACCACAGAGGCTGGTAGGACATAATGGGCATGAATTATGCCTAGTATGTCCTGCCAGCCACTGATAGTAGTTCTAGCATGATAATACCACCAGTGGCTGGCAGGACATGCTGGGTGTACATGATAGTACCACAGAGGCTGGTGAGGCAGTCGACAGGGTATGGGATACTCGGGAACCGGGGCTGATGGCGGCTTTGATGGGGGATCATGGCTGGTCGATCCCCGGTCCCGTGCCCTGGACCCTCAATGGCGGGGAATGGTGGGGGATAAGGGGATTGTTAACGTGACGCCACCTATGGTGCCTGGTAATGGGTATACCAGCGCTGCAGCCGGCCGCTGAGGTGATGGTGGGTGCAGGTGAGTGTGGTACAGCTCCCCACAGGTGGAGCTTTACCTCAGGGCAGCGGAGATGGATGAGGGGAGTAGTAGTTAAGTCTTTGCTGACACAGCGGTGAATTGCGGTGGTTAGATAGGCACACAGGCACACAGGGATTGTTGTTTCGGTACATTTTACTGGTGATAAGTTAACAGGTACAGTCCAGAGTATTAACCAAGTCCCCGATGCAACTTGGGACTTCCACCTTAGAAAGTTATGAGGCCTTCCCTGTGTCTGTGCTCTGTGGTTTGCCTGAACCTGAACCCACTGCTTTCTTCTTTTCCCTCTCGGGGCTTTGCTGCAAACTGACAATGAGGTCCTTCTGCACGGTCCCTGTTTCTCCTAAGACCCCTGGTCCTATGCTTGGTCAGTTTCAGCGTCTTTTGCTTGTTTTCCTCAGGGGGTAAACTTCTGAGTCCTCCGGGCTTTTGCTGTAGCAATAAATGATTACAGCGTCGGACTCTGGTGTCCTTGTGTACTAAAGGGCTGTAGTAACAGGTTCCCTTTCTTAGTTTCCTGCTTTCTCCACTTGCCTCCAAACCTTTCCCTAGGATGCACACAGCGGTCAGTGGTCCCTGGTCCTGGATCTCACCAAGCAACCAGCTCCTCTGTTTCCTCTCTCTTCCCTCTCACTGCAAACTCCAGACTCCTCTGGGACTGACTAACTCCTCCCCTCAGGCCTGGATGTTCTTAAAGGGGAACTGGCTTAAGGCAGCCAGTAGAGCTCCCCCTTCAGGTCTGGGGTGGAAGGTGTGGTGTGCTGTGCTAACCAAGGTGTAATTCCCTCCTTGCACCGGTGGATCCTGTGGCAATCCCCCGCAGGACATACTATGCATGATTCATGCCCAGTATGTCCTGCCAGCCTCTGTGGTAGTGTCTTTGCCAACATCTCCTGCCAGCCACTGATGGTACTAATATGCATGCCCATTGCCCAGTATGTCCTGCCAGCGTCTGTGGTACTATTGTGGCGCCCCTGCGACCAGAGTGGCCACAGGTAGGAACTGCAGCCAGGCATTTGGAGACAGGTTGTTACAAACACACCTTCAAAACACACACCCACGGACAGAAGACCCAACTCGGAGCCCGGGACTCTAGGCGGGCAAGGGGTGGTAGGGCCAGTCATAGTGGGTGGGGACGTAGGTCAGGTGACGAACCAAGTACAAAACAAGAACACTAGGAGGAGTTAGCGAGTAGGCCAGAGTGAGCCAACCAGAAAAGACTAAGAGTAGGCCGAGGCAGGCTGTGCAAGACAAAAGCAGACAGAGTGACACTTCCTGGAAGTCTTGAGGCTCGAGGCTCCCTGGATGCGCAGAATCCTGGAGAGAAAGCCCGCTCCATAACCTGAAGCCCAAGAAAAGGGGAGAGACCGGACCAGCACAGTCAGGTCCGAGGAAGATGACAGCACTGACTGTGACTACTGGCAGGACAGACTCCCCTGACATACGCAGGTAGTCACACGGGTAGGAGAGAGCCCGGTGGTCCCTTGCAAGCTAGGGACACCCAAGCTAGGCTGGGACCAGAGAGTCGGCTCTGGGTGACCGTAGCTACACGCCGGTACACGGACACACCGACGGGGAGACGCAGATTCCAAGTCTGGTCACCCAACACACGGGCTGGAGAACAGCAGCACATAGGACCCAGGCTTGCTGCCCATACACCGGTAGAAGCCAGACAAGGGACCGAGCTGCCCTCATACAGCCCATGGGAAGAACAGAGGAGAGGAAATCCTGAGAGGTTTCAGAGAGTGAAGGGTCTCAGAAAGGAAACCTGGCTGCAGAGGGGTCAGAGAGTGTACAGAGTTAACTGTGATCTGTACTAAGAATTTGTGAAGTAAATCCAGACGAACCCTGCTTAAGTCTCCCGTGTGTGATTCCAACAGAACCGGACTCCGTGTGCCTAAAACTCGTGATTTGGACTGTTTTGCTAAAATCTGCGCACAATGGCGGCCATAGGAGCCTGAGGCCATGTGCAGGGAGGCGTACAAAGACCTCCCATCGAGGGCCAGCCCGGTCCAGAGCGGGAAAAGAAAGGCCCGTCCTGGCTCCCCTTAAGTCCGGGGGAGCCAGCCATCAATCCCAAGGAAGAACCTCCGCCCCAACCTGCAGCAGCCAATGAGAATGTGGCGAAAGAAGACACCCAAAGAATGCGAGGCGAAGTATCGGATGGAGTGCAGCCGCCATTACGAGACACCCGGACGGAAGAAGAGGACGCTAGGCTAAGCGCTGATATTGGGAGACCCAAGTTGATACCGGAGGGCGCACAGGAAGCGATCGTGGAGGAACCCGTCCAGGGAAAGAGATTTGGTGACCAAGGCGTTATGGCAGAAGGCGGCAGGACTGTTCTGGAGGTCCGCGACACCCTGCGCGATGTGCTGAAACTATTGCCCCAACAGTTAACACAGGTTCGAACTGAATCGAGAACCCAGATCCAAATTGACTGTATCAGGCGGCAGAAGGGGTTAACTGCCGTGTCACGGGGAATGGTGGCCGCGCCTGATCCCGTATCCCGGGGGACAGTTCTCTTGAAAAGGGGATTACGTACAGGGGAGTATTTACAAGTTTATAGTTTGTCGTGACGCCATCTGCAGTGTCTGGTGATGTGCACCAGCACCGCCACAGTCCTCCGGAGGTTGGTGGTTTTGCGGCTGAGATGTTATAGTCCTCCGCAGGCAGGACTGGACCTCCGGGGCAGCTTAGTGAGAAGGGGGCAGCTTGGAGTGGAGCTGGGATCGCGTGGGGAGCGTTGGTACAGTCTATGATGGGTGCTGGGAGTGGAGAATAAGGATACATGCACACAGCCAAGTCTCTTTTACCTTTTACTGGTGTTGAGCAGGTAAACAATCCAGGGCACTGACGGGTGAACAGGCTGCACAGTGGGTTCCCACAGCAAGTGGGTATAAGGCCTCCTCTGCTTGTGGAGTTTCTGAAGCACAGCCTGCTGCAGCCTGACTTGCCTCCACTCTCTTCCTTTGCCTGTCTCTCTCTCCTCCTGTGCGGTCTCCAGGATGACCCTCTCTGGACACTGCGGCTGGCCTTCTGTGTCTGGCTCCCTCTCTTGACCCACCTGGGAGACCGGGTAGCTGAAGCTTCCACAGTGCGACAGGGTTTTCTGTGGGCCTATAGTCCCCCAGAGGTGCGGATCCCCAATATCTAGCGTTTCTCCTGGGACGAACTCTCTGAAGTTCCTCGCTCCCTTTTCTGTTCTGAGCTCCCTGCCTTCAGTCCCACTTAGGTTTGTGGGACGCAGAAGGGCCACTCCAGGTCACTGGTTCGGGCTTAATCACAGCACCAACCACCAGGACATCCTTGCAGCTTTTTTAGCGTCTGCACACACTCTGACTAGCTCCTCCTCAGCAGCAGTATATATAGGGGATCTTGCTTAATGTCAGCAAGTGGTGCTCCCCCTACTGTGCCGGGGTGGAAGATGTTTGTAGTAGGTACCTGCTGTGGAAACCCAGCTGTGCATTAGAGAGATCTGTGGTTACCCCCCTAGGTAACATCAGTACTCCTGGGCTGAGCATTTTTGTGTTAACAAGAACAACAATAATAACAATAAAACAGATAACATATGTACAAAGTCTGAAATAGAAAAATTTACAAAAAGACACTGAAAAATATTGAAAAATAGAAAACGGGTAAGTCCATACGGTCCTAGTCCATCCACCGTAGGCTTTTTAAAGTTTGTGGCTACGATAGTCCAGTCCTTTGTCAAAAGTTCAAAAAGGGGGAAGTTCAGTTCCATAAAGGTACCTTTACACGCCGCCACTGCGTAGTAGCAACTGCCTGGCAATGGGGATTTTTGTACATGTTGCGTTGAAATTGCTACGAAGTGGCAGCATGTAATTAGGGAAAGTGATCGGGTTTCTCGCAGTTGCTTCGGGTACCTGTTTGCGAGCCGTGTTCAAAAATCCAAGGCAACACAAAGGCACAGTTGCCATGGTAGTGGCGTGTAAACGGGGGACAGGGATGGAATCAGCGTCGCCTAGTGAATTTCCAGGGGCGTGCCACAGCCTCATGTATACCGCGCCCCATCAGCGATCATTGGTGGGGGCTACTTCTGTTACCATTGGCTGTCCCTTCACAGGGCGCCATATTTAAAGGGATCATGTCAGCTCCAGAACGCCTCATAAGCTAGAAAAACATGTCCCTGCACCATCCTATCACTAATCTCACACTCCTCTTGTCTCCTAAAAGCATCCTGTGAAAGTGCATAAAAACGTTTTAACACTTACTCATTAGTGATTATAATTAGCAGTGGCTATATTCTTTAGTCACCAAGGCGGGCTGTTTTGCAGTCTCGAGGATCCACCCTCTCTCTGTCTGTGCTGCTGTGATGTGCAGCTGAAGGCAGGACTAATGATTTGCATTCTGTGAGTGACTGAGAGGGGGAGGGTAAAGCCTGCACAAGCAGAGCACAAGCAGAGCAAACAGACAGAGAGAGGGAGGATCCTGGAGCCTGCTAAACAGCCTCCCTGGTGACTAAAGAATATAGCCCCTGCTAATTATAATCACTAATGAGTAAGTATTAAAACGTTTTTATGCACTTTCACAGGATGCTTTTAGGAGACAAAAGGAGTGTGAGATTAGTGATAGGATGCTGCAGGGACATGTTTTGCTAGCTTAGGAGGCGTTCTGGAGGTGACAGGATCCCTTTAACGAGCTGTCCATTCACACTACACAATTGCAATGGCATCATGTATTAGCCAGCCTTCCTGCGCAGGCTGGCCAATCATTACGCTATTGCGTTGTCCAATCAGCGTGTTAGCGTCACGGAATACACAGCTCTGTCACGCCTATGTTCCTGTGGCGCAAAAGATGTACGCCCATATTCCTTTGTGGATAGCGGCATGTGAAGCGGCAACGGTATTCAACAGCAAGTTATCCGCAGGATCTGTAAGAACTTCCAGGGAACTACGATACCTTCAGTTGACAACGCAATGGCGGCGTGTACATGCAGCATCGGCGATCATTAGCAACCATTAAAAACGTGCACGTGCGGTTGATACCGGTTGCCAGGGATAGTGGCGGCGTGTAAGGGTACCTTAAGAGTCTATACAGTAAAGTCTCTGTACGCTCCGCGTAAGAAAGAGGAAAAGTCTTTCAAAAAAGTCCACATTTTCAATAAACACACTTTAATAAACATATTTCCCTATGGGTGTCTCGGTTTAGGAGACCTGGTACCTCCCCGCCCCAGGCACTTTCTGTTCCCAACTTAATGTGCTTGGGACTGGGCCCAGTTCCTCCACCCTTCTGTACACTACTATTTATACTCTTTTATACAGTTTACTATTTATGTTTCATCAATGTGCTCTACCTTACTTTATACTCACTCTCCAAACCTAGACAGGGGTTGACGTCGTGTGCTCCTATGTGACTTCCGCACCACAGGTGGCACTGTCTCAGGTGAGGTGTCTAGTGTTGAGCTTAGTGCAGGTGTTTCAGGTAAGCTTCTGCGTAGCCTTAGTCTCACTACTGGGCTAGCAAGTGTACTGTTTGCAGCATCCTCAGATTCTCTAGCAACTTCCTTATTCCTTATTCCTGGGCATTTCTTCACAGGGTTGGTAGAAGTTTAGTACTGGCACTATGATGGCTCCATTTTGTTGAGGCCAATTTTCTGGGAAGTCTCCTAAGATGGTAGAGATTACTTTCTTCTTCTGTTCTGGGATTGGACTTAATTCTGGAGTAAAAGGCTCAAACTCTTGAATGGGCTGATTGTAGGGTTCTTGATCTTCCCAACCTAGAGGATACTTTTTAAGGTGTTATCTGGATACTGTCTGTCTGGTTCTTCCTCCATCTTTGCTGATGACACAGACTTTATCGATGTCATCTCCAGAGTCTAGTAGGACATAGGGTTCATGTTCCCACCGATCATCCAATTTATGACGAGTTCTTCTCCTTTTTAGGACCATACTTCCAGGTGGTATTGGTTCTGCTGGAGCATGCTTGTTATAATCCCTTTCTTGCTTTGCACGGGATTTCTCCAGGTTGTTCTCGACACTGGTTTGAACTTTTCTATACTGTTCTAGGCGATGAGTTTTCCAGTTTGCAATGGCGTGATCTGCTTCAGGATCTACTACTGCGAGTTCCAAGTCTACAGGTAATTTTCCTGTACGAGCTCTCATCAGGTATGCTGGTGTACAGTTGGTAGAACTTACTGGAATGTGATTATACATGTCGAACAAATCAGGTAGTTTCTCCGGCCATTGGTTTCTTTCCTCTAACGGTAGGATCTTCAGCATGTCGATAACGATGTTATTTATTTTCTCACAGAGTCCGTTTGAGGATGATACGGGGTTGTTCTGATCTATTTGCACCTATATATCTGGCAAAATTCTTGAAAGATCTCTACTTCGAATGCTGGTCCTTGATCTGTTAGGATACGTTCCGGATATCCCAATGGACTGCAGAAGACACTTTGGAAGGTTCTGGCAGCAGTGGCAGCTGTCATAATGGTCTACCATGGTCAATGCGTAGGTAAAGCTGGATCTACTTGGAGTTAGTTTTACATGGTCCAAGGCGACTAGTTCCAGAGGCTGCTTGGTTACAATGGGATGAAGCTGGGCTATCTGGCTCTGTACGTCTCTCCTTCTCAGGCTACAGGATTTACAATTCCTGCACCATTTTTCTATAGATGATCGCATGCCAACCCAAAAGAACCTATCTTTCAGTAGCACCTCGAGCTTCTTCCATCCAAAATGACTGGTTTGGTTGTGGTGAGCGTTCAAGACCACGGGGACCTCTGATTTCGGCACGATGATCTGCCAAGCCATCTCACGAGTTCTTGCATTTATATACCGCCGGCACAACTTATCTTGATATTGAAACAGTTTACCTTGCTCGTTCCGCAGATGTTTGGCATCAGGCGGAGGGTTTGCAGGCAGCGTTGCCGACTCCTGGGCTATCAGTTGTTTGATTAGACTGACAGCCGGGTCATGGTCCTGCGCCTCCATCCAACCGAAGTGGGGTAACGGGTTCACTGTCCTTGGAGAGGGGTCTGGACGGGTCTGCTGGCATTGAGCTACTCTTACATGATGGAAGGCAGGTAACTCCACTTCTTCCAGCTAGTCTTCATCTACACCCTCTTCTGATAAGTGAGGCATCCTGGATAGAGCATCCGCGTTTCCGTTCTGGTGCCCAGCCCGGTACTTGATGTTGAATTAGTAGTTGGAGAGTCTAGCCATCCATCTCTGCTCCATGACTCCCAACTTTGCAGTTTCCAAGTGGGTGAGCGGATTGTTGTTCGTGTAGGCGGTGAATTTACTAGAGGCTAGATAGTGCTTAAACCTCTCTGTGACTGCCCAGACCAAGGCCAGAAATTTCAGCTTGAAGGAACTGTAGTTTTCCAGGTTCCTTTCTGTGGGGCGCAGCTTCCTGCTGGTGTAGGCGATTACGCTCTCCTTGCCGTCTTGCTTTTGGGAAAGGACGGCTCCAAGTCCCATATTGCTGGCGTCTGTATACAACAAGAATGGCAGGTTGTAGTCCGGGTAAGCTAGGATTTCCTCTCCTGTCAGGGCTTCTTTCATGGTCTGGAATGCTTCTTCTTGTTCCTTGCCCCATCTCCACGGAGAATCCTTTGACTTGCCCTTCGTGGGTTGGCCTACTAGGAGGTCTTGCAGTGGAGCAGCCTTCATGGTGTACTCCTTGATGAACCTTCGGTAGTAGCCCACCAAACCCAGGAATTGACGTACCTCCTTGATGGTTTTGGGTTCTGGCCATTCTCTGATTGCTGTTACCTTGTCTGGATCAGGGGCCACGCCTTCAGCACTGACTATGTGTCCCAGGTACTGTACTCTTGGCTTTAACATGTGGCATTTTGATGGTTTTAGCTTCATCCCGTATTTGGCCAGAGCTTCGAACACCTCTCCTAGATGTGCGACATGTTCCTCATAGGTTTTGGAGTACACAATCGCGTCATCCAGGTAGAGTAGTACCGTCTCAAAGTTCTTATGCCCCAGGCAACTCTCCATTAACCACTGGAAGGTTCCGTGTGCATTACATAGTCCGAAGGGCATGCTGTTGAATTCACATAGGCCCATAGGTGTTGCGAATGCCGTCTTCTCTCGGTCTTCTTCGGTTACGGACACCTGCCAATACCCACTAGTGAGATCTAAGGTGGAGAAGTAATTGGCAGACTTCAACGCAGCTAGAGATTCCTCTATACGTGGAAACGGGTAAGCATCTTTGTGTGTTATGCAGTTTATTTGCCTATAGTCTACACACATCCTCATACTACCATCCTTTTTCCTAACTAGGACTAATAGAGCTGCCCAGGGACTACAGCTATCTCGTATAACCCCTGCGTCCTTCATGTGCTGTAACATTTCTTTGGCTTTTTGATAATGTGCAGGTGGAATAGGCCTGTACCGCTCCTTGATTGGTGGATGTGTACCTGTGGGGATGTGATGTTGTACCCCTTTTATCCTACCAAAATCAAGTGGATGCTTACTGAAGACTTGTTCGAATTCCTGAACTACCCGGTACATACCTTGATTTTCATACACAGGAGTGGTGTCAGTTCCAACATGGAGCTGCTGGCACCAGTCCTCCAGTGGCCCGGTTGTTTGATCAGGTTTTGCCCCCTTTTCGCAGGGTTCGGGTTGCACTGTTTGGATCTCGTTGTTGCTGACTGTGTATAATTTAGCAACAGTGGTATACCTGGGTAATTTAACCTCTTCACTGCCACAATTTAAGATGCAAACAGGTACTCTCCCATTGTGCACATCGACCACCCTCCTGGCTGTCAACACTGTAGGTCTATGCTCTGTGCTTGATAGTCCTGTCTTCTCAGACCTATAGCTGCTCGACACCAAATCATCATTTCACTCATTGGGGGTATCACAATAGGCAACGGGTCTGTCACCCGTGCTGTACCAATTTCGCCACCTGTAATTGTTACCCGGTGCAGGATGGCTCTGATCTCACGCTGGAGAACCTTCCTCTGACCGGGTCTGGCAGTGTCTGCAATCTGTTGAAGCAAAGACAAAACTTCCTCCATGTGTCGAGCCCACTGGGACGGGGTACTCGGTACCGGACCGGGTCTGCTACTGGGGAAGTCACGGGTGGTCCTGGTCTGGACCGTGTCCCTGGCTTGACAGTGATAAGGGTGTATTTACAGGGGATAATGTCAGTCGTGACGCCACCCACGGTGTGTGGCCAGTATTGGGGCCACCGCTGCCGCAGAACCTCCGGGGATGATGTAATGGCAGCTAGGATGGAATAGTTCTCCGTGGGCAGAACTGAGTTCCCCGGGGCAGTGTTGGTTAAAGTCTATTGTGTAGTGTGCAGTCCTGGTGCTGGGTGCATGTCTTAGGGATCCCTGTACTTCTCTGTCCTTTCTAGCTACATTCTTGGCCTCTTTGGCCTGGGCGATCATGATTTGCTTCTGCACCTGCCGCTCTGTTTCTTCCTTCTCCCATTTTCTTACACATCTCCTGATGTACTCCTCACGTGTAATTAGCTCTGCTGGCCCCACTTCACTACTTGGGTCCCCCAGGAAGCCGATTAGATCCTCACAGCTTGCATCTCTCTCCCACCAGCAGCGGAGCTGCTCCCCTCTCACCTCAGTCGTAGTCGGTGGTGGTATCAGGGGCTCCGGCAGGGACAACCAGTGTGCTTCAAGGGCTCCTAGCGGGTCGGTTTCCTTCTTTGCAGGGCGCGGTGCAGCTCTGGGCGCAGACAGATCCACCAAGGTCGCGGTAAGGCATTCCTCTTTGCTCGCCGCACGGTCACGGGTAACTCCAACCCAGCTGGGTTGTATGGACAGAGTCTCATAAGTCTGCTGGTGATCGATGTTAATCTGAATCCGGGTCCAATGCTCCTCCTGGGCCCGTGTCATCTGCTGGGGTAGCAGTCGCAGCACACATCGCCGGGTGTCTTGGATCGTTGGACGCTCTCCGCCGCCTTCTGCCATCTTACTACGGTCACGCAAGGTCTTTCCCTGGCCGGGTTCCTCCACCGGTTCGCTCCGTGGGCCCTCCGGGATCACTTGTGGTCTTCCGGTTGCAGCACTATTCTCGGCGTCCTCTGCTTCCGTCTTCGTTTCTCGTAATGGCAACTGCTTCGTTTCCAGTTGCTCATCCAGCCTCTGCCTGATGACGATTTCCTTTTTGGTTCCCGCCAGCTTCTCATTGGTAGGTGGGTATAGGGGCGGAGGCTCTTCCTATAGAGTGATGGCTGGCTCTCCCGGAGTTAAGGGGAGCCAAGGCGGATCCTTCTTTTCGTGCCTTGGACCGGGCCGACCCACGATGGGGGGTCTGGGCACGCCTCCTCTGCACATGGCGTTAGTCTTCTATGGCCGCCATTAAGGTCAGATTTTGGCAGGAAAGTCCAGAACACGTTTCTTTAGGCGCACGGGGTCCAATTCTTTCAGGTATATCCTGTTCGTGACGCCAGGATATGTGGAGCCCACTGGGACGGGGTACTCGGTACCGGACCGGGACTGCTACTGGGGAAGTCACGGGTGGTCCTGGTCCGGACCGTGCCCCTGGCTTGACAGTGATAATGGTGTATTTACAAGGGATAATGTCAGTCATGACGCCACCCAAGGTGTGTGGCCAGTATTGGGGCCACCGCTGCCGCAGAACCTCCGGGGATGATGTAATGGCAGCTAGGATGGAATAGTTCTCCATGGGCAGAACTGAGTTCCCCGGGGCAGTGTTGGTTAAAGTCTATTGTGTAGTGTGCAGGCCTGGTGCTGGGCGCAGTACACTTACTGTCCAGATACTGCCGGAATCCTCCTTCAGTGATGGAGTCTGCAAGCTGTGGCTCTCCAGGTGGGGATCTGCTGCGAATCTGTATGGAGGGAGTCGTGTTCAGGCAGAGAGATACAAGGGAGTCAGATTCAGGGTTCACCGCATTTACTTCTCCAAGTTCTCAAGTACAGTTCACAGTCAGTTACAGTTCTTAGTTCAGTTCTCAGTTACACGGGCACACTTTCCCCTCCGGGTTCCCTTTACTCCCTGCAGCCAGGTCTTTCCTACTGTGACCCCTCACTCTGTCTCTGCGTCCTTTCCGGGCTGTTGACTCTCTCTCTTTCTGTTCACTTTGGTGTGCGTGACTCCAGACAGTATGGCGGTGGCTCGGACTCTTGTGAGCCCTCCGGGTTGCCACTGAGCTGCCTGTCCTTGGGGGTAGGGACTCTAACATGTAATTGTGGTCCCCCGTTGGTTGTTTGGGGATGCCGGGTGAAACTACGGTCCCCTCTAGAGCAGACACTCTACTCCAGCCCAGCCTCCAGCAGTCCTCCCGTGTGAGGCTCTACCAGGCTCTCTCTACTGTGTCTTTAGGTATCATAAGAGGGCTACTCCGCCTGCAGTCTGCCGTCTCAGCCATGTTGCTAGGGACCAGTGTCACTGTCCCTCTCTTCCCTCACACTCCTGGGGCGCTGGCTGCAGACGTGCTTTCTCTCTGCGGCTCGCACTGGCTCTGTTCAGATTCTGCGCTCCTTAAACCCCACTCGTCCAGGACGTGTGATGCAGTCTTTACTGCTCAGCCTACACCGGCCTACTGACTTCTTCCTCCTCCCCCTGCACTATATCTACCCTCTGTCACCTGACTACGTGTTTGCCCACCCACTGCTCTAAACCCACCACCCCTCGCCTGCTTATAGTTCCTAGGCTCCGGGTTGGGTGCTGCCCTCTACTGTACGTGGGTTGTGTGGGCTGTGAGGGTGTTGGTGTTCAACTGTCGTCCTACCTGCCTGGCTGCAGTTCCCTTTGTGGCCTCCTGAACGCAGGGGCGCCACACATGCAATTGCTAACAACATTTGTACCCAGTATAATATAAGGATCATTTGCATTACTGGCTTCTGCTACCACAAGGATCCCTTGGTTTTGTAATTCCACCCTCCCCACCTTTATGGGCACTTCCCACAGCAAGTGAGTATAAGGCCTCCTCTGCTTGTGTAGTTTCTGAAGCACAGTCTGCTGCAGCCTGACTTGCCTCCACTCTCTTCCTTTGCCTGTCTCTCTCTCTCCTCCTGTGCGGTCTCTGGGATGACCCTCTATGGACAATGCGGCTGGCCTGCTGTGTCTGGCTCCCTCTCTTGACTTACCTGGAGAAGCTGAAGCTGAAGCTTCCACGGTGCGACACTCCGGGTCACTGGTTCGGGCCTAATCACAGCACCGACCACCAGGACGTCCTTGCAGCTCTTCTAGCGTCTGCACACACTCTGACTAGCTACTCCCCAGCAGCAGTATATATAGGGGATCTTGCCTAAGGTCAGCAAGTGGTGCTCCCCCTACTGTGCCAGGGTGGAAGATGTTGTTTGTAGTAGGTACCTGCTGTGGAAACCCAGCTGTGCATTAGAGAGATCTGTGGTTACCTGCGTGAGCAGGGCGCCACACCAGTACCAGCAGTCCCTGACCGTACAGCCCGGCTGGGCTCGTGTCCCTGATGATACCCGGTGTAGGAAACAGAAACCGTTAGTGGAGCTGCTAGACGTGACTGTACCTGATACTGTGCCCCTGAGGACTATCAATGTGTCCGACCCTCTCGGAGCCCTGGCAGAGGGATGCCTGCTGTTACCGGAGCTCCTGATACCAGCCCCTGCATCTACCGAGGTGAGAGGAGAACAGCTCCGTTGTTGGTGGGAACAGGATAAGAAGGAAGAGGATATGATGGGCTTTCCTTGGGATCCTACAGCTGCAATAGGCCCCGTAGAGATAGTGACTAGAGATGAGTACCTGCGGAGATGTGCTCGGAGATGGGATAAGGAAGAAGCAGAGAAGCTGGCCCAGAAACAGGAGATGATAGCCCGTACCCAACATTCTAAAGCAATGGCCCGGCGGGATGCAGATATTAATAGATCCCCTCGTCACAAAGGAAAGATTGTGAAAATTAAATCAAACTTGGGTTATACATTTGCTAGAGAACCCGGAGCAGATAGCGACATCTTCATAAACAGGAGAGACGTGGAGGAATATCTTCCTACAGATCACCCGGACAGGGAAGTTATAGTTGGAGAATGGGTGTCATATCTCATTGTACAAGGAGAGCGAGGCCCATACGGCATAAGAGTTAAGAGACTGTCCCTAGGATTACATACAGACATAGAGTCTTCAGAGACAGAGCACCCGGATTCATTAACTGACCCGGATTCAACAACTACTACGACGATCATGGTAGATGTGGGAACATAGACTGTATACAGCCACTTGCTGTCCAGCGCTTTGGAATAACTAGAGCTGTTTCCAACAAGAAGAACCCCAGAGGTTTTGCCATGGAAGAGGAAGGAAAAGGAGGAGGAACCCGGACTTCTACAAGCAAAACTGTAAGTGTGAATGTGATGTGTTCCTTATTGACCACATCCCATACCTGAATGAATTAATAGCCTATTTCCCTGTTTGTCTTTTATGTGTTTTATAGACATTGATATCATGGACGATGATGTGATGTAGACATTCTTGTAAATAGTTGAGCACCCTGTGTGCTCCCGATTGGTTTTATGACTAAGGAGCACTGTGAGACTGAGTGCATAGAACTTGAACTGGGGCTGTTAAGCGTGTTTTTGACAGCTTTTTGAACCACGGTTGCCCATTTTTGCCAATTTTCTATTTTTAGAATGTGTGCATTTTAAAGTTTTTGCACTTAACCCGGTGTGCATAGAATTTTTTATTTTTTTTTTACAAATGGCTATTTAGCCCCGCCCCCTGCGGTGACGTCACCGCTTATACCCGCCCTGCTCTATGGTTAACATAGAGCAGGGCGGATATAAGCGGTGATGTCACTGCAGGAGGTGGGGCGGCTGGCCTCCTGCTCTGACATCACCACCTTTCCCCGCCCTGCTCTATGTTAACCATGGAGCAGGGCGGGGAAAGGCGGTGACGTCACCGCAGGGGGTGGGGCTAAACGGCCATTTGTTAAAAAAAAAAAAAAAATCTGTTATGCTGCAGAAGAGGGAGACAATGATTGGCAGCGGTGGGCAGATTAAGCATGCAGGGGGTGTGAATCTGCCCTTCGGCTCCAGCCTCTAGCCACCTCCTTGATCTGGCTGCAGGATGTAAGTTTTCTAAGTGTATTTACTCGGGGTACAGGGGGGCTCAATTGCTGGGGGACCCCTTGCCTGGATGCAGCAGACATGCTGCATCCAGTGCTGTAATTAGATCACCATGCCTGGTTTGGTGACAGGTCCTCTTTAATCAATGTACTCCACAAGGGTTGTTTCTTCCATCACATCCTTTATTCGACCATAACCAACACATTTCAGTGCTGTCCCAGCACCTTCCTCAGGGTACATTTTCTAGTTGTTTGACCCAGCGTCCCTGCTGGCACCAGTTCACATTATGTCTGTGAGTGCTGTGCAGTTTTTTCTGTTTTGTATTGTATGGAGTTGCTGGCTCCATGTCTGCAATCTGCACCCTCATCACCTACAGGTGGTCTAGGGTCGAGATGGTGTCCGCCCACTGACAAGTGGTATAGTGAGGAAAAGGAGAGCAGGGATGTCAGCATTAGGACTCATCAGACCTGAAGTCACTTTGTCGCAATTGATGAGCAAACAGACATTGGCCAATGTGTGTACTAAGAACTACAGAAATAAAAAAATAAGAATTTTGAATTTTTTGAAAAAAACATAAGTTTTTAAACTTTTTTCTCAAATGTATACAGCTTGTTAGCATATGTACATCACTGGTAGTAGCTGAGTGCTGCAGAGGATTTTTTTCTAGTTGTTTGACCCAGCGTCCCTGCTGGCACCAGTTCACATTATGTCTGTGAATGCTGTGCAGTTTTTTTCTGTTTTGTATCGTATGGAGTTGCTGGCTCCTAGTCTGCAATTTGCACCCTCATCACCTACAGGTGGTCTAGGGTCGAGATGGTGTCCGCCCACTGAGAAGTGGTATAGTGAGGAAAAGGAGGACAGGGATGTCAGCGTTAGGACTCATCAGACCTGAAGTCACTTTGTCGCAGTTGATGAGCAAACAGACATTGGCCAATGTGTGTACTAAGAACTTCAGAAATAAAAAAATAAGAATTTTGAGTTATTTGAAAAAAACGTAAGTTTTTTAACTTTTTTCTCAAATGTATACAGCTTGTTAGCATATGTTCATCACTGGTAGTAGTTGAGTGCTGCAGAGAATTTTTTTCTAGCTGTAAAACATATAAAAAGATCTTTTGTATGTGCCATGTAATCTACCCTGAGGAAGGTGCTGGGACAGCATTGAAACGCGTTGGTTGTGGTAGAATAAAGAATGTGATGGAAGAAACAACCCTTGTGGAGTACATTGATTAAAGCAGCAGCGCGGACCGTGGAAACCATTCCTGTTTAAATACCAGGGGTGGCTGCGGTCTGCCGTCTCCAGCGTGGGGGGCCCAGAATGCTTGGGCCTTACCATGCTGAGATTCCCAGCCCCCAACTACCTGGTTTTACCTGGGTGGCAATCAAAATATGGTGGGAGCCCACGCTTTTTCTTTTTAATTATTTTTTTTTTTAAATTGGGCTTTCCTGACTTTTGATCACCAGCCGAGGTAAAGCCAGGCAACTGGAGGTAGTAGCCCGTAGCTGTCTGCTTTATCTGCGCTGAGAATCAAAAATTCTGCGGAGCGCTATGTCATTTTTTTTTTATTATTTATTTTCACACTTCTATATGTGTGACAGACCCAACAGCTAATCATAGTTGCTGAGACAGAGAATGGGCGTCTGTGATTGGCTGCTTGAGTAACCTGAAAGCAGCCCATACATAGTACAATACTAGAATGTATGGGCTGATTGTAGATTACTCGAACAGCAGATCACAGACGCCCATCCACTTTTACAGCATCTGTGATTGGCTCTTGGGTCTGTCACACATATTGAAGTGTGAAAAGAAATTGTTTTTAAAAACATGATGTAGCGCTCTGCAGAATTTTTGATTCTCACCGCAGATAAAGCAGACAGCTACGGCCTGCCACCCCCAGCTGCCTAGCTTTACCTTGGCTGGTGATCAAAAGTCAGGAAAGCCAGGGGGCGTGTCCTAGAGCCGATGGTGCAGGTCGCACACTGAAGGAGCTCCTCAGACCCAGCCTAAATAACGACATTTAGCAGCAGAAACTGAGCCTCACAAAGGTGAATTATATCCCCTGCGACTCCGGCCACCTACCTGAGCCTCCTGAATGCCGAAACTGGGAAATCGCCGCAGAGAAGACTCTCAGACAGTCCTGGACTTCTTTGGCGCCGAAACTCAGCGGGGACAGAGAGGTAAAATGGCGCCGACCCCAGGATCACCACGCCGCTCCCCTCCCTACAGTAGATCTTACTGCATGTCTGGCGCAGGCTCTGACCAGGAGGAAGGAGGGGGAGATGGGGCTCTGGTCACACAAGGGTGCCTCAAGGCTTTGCTGGGGGGCTTGCGCCGTTTCCTTCAGGAAGATATGAAGGGGATGGTCTCACAGATCAGAGAGGAGATGGCTGCCTTAGGAGAAAGAACGGGACACTTAGAAAGCAAAATGGCAGAGTATGCCTCAGCACACAACCAACTTGCAGTTGATTACACTGCTATGGATAATCAGATTGGCTTCCTGAGGGCGCAGATGTGGGATCTAGAGGACAAACTCAGGAGGGGGAACGTGAAGATCAGGGGAATAGCCAAAGGAGGAGAGTCTGAAAACATCCGCAACCTTGTGGGAGACCTGCTGCAGTCTGTGTTACCTGACACCCCATCCTCAGAGCTTACAGCGGACAAAATCTTTCGCCTACCTAAATCTCCTAAACTGAACAAAGAGGTGCCCAGAGACATTCTAGTGGCCTTTTCTCTACCTAAAATCAGAGACCAATTACTTCAAGCTATGAGGCAACGGCCACAGCTTCCTGACCCCTCCAAAAAGGTGGAAATCTAACCTGACCTCTCCCCTGGCACTCTCGCCAGGAGAAGGGAGTTTGCCCCTCATTGCCGGATCCTCAGAGACAGAGGGATCCAATATATGTGGGGGTCGCCTGTTAAAGTTACCTTCCGTTATAAAGGAATGAGGCAGGTATTCTCTTCACTGACTAGACTTGGGAGGGCCATTAGAGACTGGAACCTCACCCCTTCCTCTCACGGATCTACATCTCCAAGATCCCCGGGTGGACAAAAGAAAAACTCCCCGAACCGAAGCGAACCCCTTTCCCTGTCCAGAGATGGGGGAGACTGAAGACGGTGTTTTGAGAAGTTTTGAGAAGCTCCTAACGAAAGGCTGGGTCTCAGCCTTGCTCCCACTGTTCCTGAGAGGGTGAACTATTTCTTGTTTTTTTTTCTTTTCTTTTTTTTTAATCTTGGGTTCCCCTCTACAGAAATGAACAGTGTCCTCCGTCTCTGCCTGCCGTTGCCAAGGTGTGTTGGTTTGCAGGGGCCAGAGCTGGTAAAGAAGTTTTCTTTTCCCCCATTGGGAGTGGAAACTCCTGTTTATTGTTACTTCAGAACAATGGTTTAAATTTGATTGTTTTTGTTTTGTTTGGTCTCACCCCTGTTGTCTCCCTTGTTCCTTGTCCTTATCCTTCTCTCCCCTCTTTTTTCCCCTCTTACGTCTTACCAATTTCCCCTCCCCTGCTCTGTCTTCCTGTGATCCTTTGTATTTCCCTGCACTTCTCTGTCTTCACTTGCCTACTGCTGAGGTCCAAGTTACAGATCTGCATACTTTCAGGGAGGTGTGGGAGACCTGAGCAGATAACATGAATGTGAAAATTGTAACACTGAATGTTAAGGGGTTAAACTCTCCCATCAAGAGGTCTTTCTTGTGGAGGGAAGCCCGCAGATGCAAGGCGGACATCTTCTGTATACAAGAGACTCACTTGTTGGAGGCAGATAATGCACGTTTACATCACAAATTGTTCCCTCACATTTTCTTTGCCAACCATACATCTAAGAAAGCGGGTGTATGCATTATGATCAAAAATACTGTGCAGTTCCAGATGCAGAAGGTGGTGGCAGACCCTAATGGTCGTTTTCTCATCCTTATCTGTACGATGGGAGGTAGGGAGGTCACGATTTCTAACATATACAGCCCTAACGATGCCCAGATTACATTTGCCCGAATGGTGTTGGAGAAGGTCAGGACGGAGTCCTGAGGCCTTTGTGTGGTGACAGGTGACTTTAATTTAGTGGTGAATCGTCTAATGGACTCCTCGGCTGGTCCGTTGAAAAGGGGGCGGGAGTTGGGGCCTCTCTGCTGTGAGCTCCGGCTCCATGATGTGTGGCGTTACCAACACGCCAACGAAAGAGATTACTCCTTTTTCTCCCACAGACATAGATCGTATACCAGAATTGATTTTTTCTTGGTTGATGATCAGACTCTTTCGGCCTGTGTCTGTACGGAGATAAGACTGATCACCTGGTCGGATCACGCACCAGTGTCCTTGGAGCTGGGGCTGGGCGGTGGGGGGCCCTCACCCCGCTCCTGGAGGTTGAACGTGGACCTGTTGTCTGATCGGGGGGTCCAGGACGAATTTGCCAAAAACATACTAGAGTATTTTGCCCTAAATGACAATCATGAGGTCTCTGAGACCCTCTGGGAGTCTCATAAGGCAGGCATTCGTGGCCTGTTTATCCAAAAATCCTCTCAGCTGAAACGTCAGCGGGAAGCGCTCCGTTCTGGCCTGCTCCTTAAGTTAGAACAAGCTGAGGCGTTAAACAAGCTGGACCCCTCTCCTGCTCTAACCTCGGAGATTTTCCAAACACGTAACCAACTAAGAGCCCTACTGCTGAGCCAATATGAGAAAGGGCTGAGATCCCTGAGAAGGGTGCATTACACTGAGCGAGACAGGGAGGGGGCGGTGCTTGCAAGGCGCATCAAAAAAAGAGCCGCGAAATCCATGATTGCAGTTATGAGAGACGAGAAAGGGGCAGAGGTGCGCAACCCCGCAGATATTGCTGAAATCTTTGCTGGTTTCTATGAGAGACTCTACAATTTAAATAATGACCGAGATACTCCGCAGCCGGTTCCTTTGGAAATTAGTGAGTTTTTGGCCAAGTTAAACTTACCTTTCCTTTCCTCGGACCAACTGGCCGAATTAAGTGCCCCATTCTCGGATACCGAGATTATCAAAGTCATCTCTTCACGAAAAGCTTTCTCTGCCCCGGGACCCGACGGATTCCCGAATGTCTACTACAAATCCTTCTCTGCTCAACTGTCGCCCTACTTGAAACGGCTGTTTACAATTTGGGGAGCCAGAGGATCCATTTCGGCCACACTCCTGGAGGCGACTATTTCCACGATCCCCAAACCTGGGAAGGCCCCAGACCGACCGGGGAACTACAGGCCGATTTCTCTTCTCAATTGCGATTTGAAAATCTATTCCAAGCTGATTGCTTGTAGACTTGCGCCTGTCCTTCCCTTGTTGGTGGGACCAGACCAGGTGGGTTTTGTGGCGAAGAGACAAGCGTAGGATGGAACCAGACGGGTATTGGACCTCATTGGGGTGGTGGAGTCCCGGGGGTTCCCAGTGCATTCATTTCTCTAGACGCCGAAAAAGCGTTCGATAGGGTGCACTGGGGATACCTTCGGGTGGTACTTGGGAAATTCGGATTTGTTGGTCCGATCCTGTCAGCCATACTCGCCTTGTATTCTAACCCCAGCGCAAGGGTCCTCTCCTCGGGGTTCTTATCACGGAGGTTCCTGATTACAAATGCGACCAGACAGGGATGTCCTCTCTCCCCGATAATATTCGCTTTAGTGGTGGAGCCACTGGCTGCTTGGATCCAAGCAGACTCTCGGATTTCAGGAATCCAAGTTGGGGACTCTGTCCATAAGATTGGTCTATACGCAGATGACATAATCATAATAAGCACCGACCTCGCCACATCCTTCCAGGCTATTATGTCAACCCTGTCGACCTTCTCTAGACTATATATAGAAATAGGTCTGCTCTCCCCTTCCTGATGGAGGTGCCCAGAAAAATGAGTATAAACACTATGGTAGGTATTTCTGTCACACTCAAAATGAAAAAATGAAATCCAGGTATGGTTGATGTGAAGCAAAAGAATAGTTTATTTGGTTCTGATCTCACAGAAATGCTGTATATCCACAACGTTTCGGCATCATATGCCTTGATCACGTAACAGCTGGTTCAAATGCCATAAGATCAAAGATACAGAACATGTGTTAAGGCAGTCATAAGACCCATAGTAATATTGCAATTAGCATATCAAACAAACCAATTATAGCCTAACACCTTCTTGAATAAACATATTAATTTCTCTTTCATTAACATAATAAACTTGATGACTAGTCTCAAGAAGCAAATAAATCATCCAAGGTGAAAAAAACAATAGTGTGTGTATACCTTTAAATCTGAGGTTTTCACTAATAAGTAATCTTGTGCGGATTTTTATAAGTCAGGTACCAATACTATATCTGGTAACTAGAAAAATCGTATTAATAACAAGCATATCTAGAATGCATAAGTTGTGGGAGCATGACAATCTAGGTAAAAGTGCCATAGTATTACCTTTATTGAGACTTCTCTTGGCATGTAATTATCACTAAGTCAAGGGAATACTCTTATTAATAGTGCCATCAATCTCATGCGTATGTACCTAACACCAATGGAAATAAGGAGGTTTAACTGCACATGTATATATATGTATATAAACGGAGGTACAGCAATATACCATCACCAGATAGGCACCACTGGAACACAACATGGCACATTACCAGATTGTCATATGTAGTAGTGCTGTCAGCAGCTAGTCCTAGTTCCTGAATAGTATGGACCCACTATAGAGAAACAAGTGATCCCAATATAAAACCATATAACAATGGCAAAGTGAAGCTAAATAGAATAAAAGTCCCAGAGAGGGAGTGCTTTACCTGACCGTGTGCAGTAGTATTAAATGCGAATGAACCGTGACTGTGGAGCAGCGTCCACGCTGAACGCCGCCCTTTAATAACGTGCGGCCAGTGACGTCTCACTCTTTACAACCGTTGTGCGCATGCGCGCGACGTGAAGCGTCACTACGGACACTTGTTTCTCTATAGTGGGTCCATACTATTCAGGAACTAGGACTAGCTGCTGACAGCACTACTACATATGACAATCTGGTAATGTGCCATGTTGTGTTCCAGTGGTGCCTATCTGGTGATGGTATATTGCTGTTCCTCCGTTTATATACATATATATACATGTGCAGTTAAACCTCCTTATTTCCATTGGTGTTAGGTACATACGCATGAGTGCCTATCTGGTGATGGTATATTGCTGTACCTCCGTATATATACATATATATACATGTGCAGTTAAACCTCCTTATTTCCATTGGTGTTAGGTACATACGCATGAGATTGATGGCACTATTAATAAGTGACTCACCGTGGCCGGGACTCCGGTTTAGACAGGCGATGCTTCCTTCCTCCTTGTCACGGGTGGACCGCGCCTGCCGGTAGCGGGCCCGGTGTAGTGCAGATCAAAAGTGTTGAAGACGTCTTGGTGGAACAGATTAAAGGAGTTTTTAATTTATTCGTGACGCCACCTATGAGTAGTTCGGTAAGGACTACCGACGCTGCGGAACCTCCGGGGGATGGATAGCAGCAAGATGGAACGCTCCCCACAGGCTGTGCGATGATCCCCGGAGGCTGGAGCTGCTTAAGATGTTGTGCGGCAGCTGCGGTTACCTTGTAGTGCGGACGGACAGTTCATAAGGAAGCACGGACACAGAAAGTCTCTGCAACGGGTCTTTACTGTAACCAGCAGGCAGTACATGGCATACAGATTACGGGTAGTAGACCGGGTTGACTCAGCAGTGATGGTGTCCCTTAGAAATCCGCAGTGTTCCTCCATTCTAACTAAGTGGTTGCCAGTGTCGCCCAGGAATACCAGGTCGGGTACGGGGAGGCTGCTTCAATGCCCTATCCAAGATGTACGTTGTGGATGTTTTGGGGAGCCTTGGATCCCTCAGTGTGTACACCGCTGGTTAGACGACTGGAAGTTGGCTGGTGGTGGGGTGCTCCTGTAAAGCTGCTCCTCCACACTTCTGGTTCGCGTAGCAGAGGTGAACTGCTGCCAGCTTCGGTACCAGTGAACCGGCTGTGAGTTGTGGGCACGGGAGTCTTTTGGGAACCCGTGTGAATAATGCCCCATCCCGGTTGGTAAGGCCTCAGGTGCGGACACCCGACCGGTGACGGCCCGGGGGCTGCACGGGGTGCGGAGCCCCCGCTCCTACTCCAAGTTCAAGTCCTCAGACCTTGTTCTAGGCTCTGTTCTAGCCTCTGTTCTAGCCTCTGTTCTAGACTATTGTGTTGTGTTCTCCTACACACTACCCTAGCACTCCGCCCACCAGGACCTAGGATTGGCCCTCTGTTCTAGGTGATGCATGCAGGGTTGGATTTCTAAATTAACCAGGTCACTGCCGTGTCAGAGAATATTGCGGCTGCATTTATGGCTGCAATACCCTCTTGTGACGCACTCGTTGCAGGGCGCCACACTCCCCCTTGGTTGAATACGCTTGTCCCCAAGCGTCACACTACCCACATTACAGAGGTTTTTGTATTTTATAACAGGTAATACACTTTTATTAATGACAGGTCATTGTATGCATAAAAGTGAGGTAGGTAACAGGTTAACACATTGCGCGGACCCGGCGGGCGGTCAGCTGTCCTTGGGTAAAAGTTCAGGCTGTAGCCGCCAAGTCGCGGTGTTATTTTGCAAACAGGAAGAAGTCTCTTTAGCAGAAAAGTTCAAACAACAAGTCACTTATGGAGGGCAGTGTTCCGGACTCGTATAGCGAACCACCCGTCACAGCATATATGTCGCTCATAGGTTACAATGTCCCCTCTATACAAGTCTCGGTTTGGATGCCCTCGCGGTAGGTGTGATTCCACATCACGACGCCCCACAAATACTTCGGTACTCACACCCTCCTCCCTTACGAATCCCCACCCGGTGGATAAGTTGAAGGTGCTTACCCGCCCGGTTTTACGGAATTGTTCAGGCAATGGAGGCTGGCGGCGGGCTTCGGCGCGGGCCTGCATGTTGGCTTGCAGTCGAGTGTGCCACTCCTCCCTTCGGATACGACGTACCTCTTCGTCGGAGTGGTGCGGCGTGTGGATACAGTCACTACGGCGTGATGGTTGTTGAACCGCTTGAGTTTGGTGGGCAGTCTGTAGAAAAACCCGGTCCAACAGAACCGGAGAAGATGTGGTTGCGGCGGCACCCGACCAGTGCACCCGAGCTGATCGCCCGGCAGAAGGATTCTTTGTGTCTCCCCAGGCGAACCCGGTGTAGAGGTCCTCAGCTGGGCTGTAGATCTCGTCGTCATCCTCCTCGACCTCTCCTTCGATGACTACGTCGGGCTGCTCAGCTGACGGAGATGATGGACCAGAATCCTCTGTGTCGGTGGGTGGCTGTGCTGCGAAGTTCTCCTCAGGATCGTTGTGCAGGACTTCCAGGCTGCCTGCCTCTTCTTCTTTAGCAGCGGGAAGTGGTGTTTCGATCCCGGTCACCAGGTAGGCCTCGGTATTTGCAGAGGAGGCCTCCGGTTCACGGGAGAAACAGGTGACAGTCTCAGTAGAGTGGAAACTAGTCGCAGGTTCCACAGGTGGAACCAGGTATGTGTCGGCTTCTTCTGTAGAGCGTATTGGAAGCTCCGGCTCTGGAACGGGGTCGGCTGCGGTTTCAACCGCTGGAACGGGTCGAGCTGTGGCCCTCACAGGAATGATGCAGTCTATGGGCTCCGGTGACGAAGCAGGACAGGTGGTGGGCGACGGTGAGGCGGTTGAGAAGCTGGCGATGTCGTCTGGGCCTGGAGAAGCTGTACCCGGTCGGCTCTACTGCATCGCATGATGGAGTCTTCTGCCTAGGGTCGCACTCCAGCTGCGAATCGTCCACTCCACAGTCTCAATTAACCGCACCCGGAGGTCTTGTAGAGCCTCTAGCCAGAAGTCTGGGCTGCCGTCTATGGTAAGGGCAGGACCCGGACCCGGTTGGCCTATGGCTGCTCTGGCCTCCGCCTCGACCTCCCGCATTAGGTCTTGGAGTCTCATGCTGGCCATTCTCTTCTTCGGAGGGAAACCACACCCGTTCAACCGGTAAGCGTTCTGGTAGAGCTGGTGAAGATGGTCTGTGACACTTCCATTTCTCTGGGCTTTTGTAGTCCAATCGTGGGAAAAGTCTTTGGGGTCCGTCCCCATGGTTGATTCGAGCAATCAGGGCGGACAAAGAGTTTGGCGCCTTTTGTCTTTAGCCCTCCCACGATGAGGGGGGGGTTGACTCACTCCTGGGCTTGCACGTGGCGGATTCTTGTGGCGGGAACGCCATCTTGGGCGCCATCTTGGCCCATGGTGAAAAGGCGGGAAAGTTCTTTTAGGGACGAACAAAGTCCAAATTATAGACAATAAAGTCATTTTTAAGCACATTATACCCGTTGGGTAACGGGCCTGCTCGTATCCTGTTCGTGACGCCATTTTCTGACTCACCGTGGCCGGGACTCCGGTTTAGACAGGCGATGCTTCCTTCCTCCTTGTCACGGGTGGACCGCGCCTGCCGGTAGTGGGCCTGGTGTAGTGCAGATCAAAAGTGTTGAAGACGTCTTGGTGGAACAGATTAAAGGGGTTTTTAATTTATTCGTGACGCCACCTATGAGTAGTTCGGTAAGGACTACCGACGCTGCAGAACCTCCGGGGGATGGATAGCAGCAAGATGGAACGCTCCCCACAGGCTGAGCGATGATCCCCGGAGGCTGGAGCTGCTTAAGATGTTGTGCGGCAGCTGCGGTTACCTTGTAGTGCGGACGGACAGTTCATAAGGAAGCACGGACACAGAAAGTCTCTGCAACGGGTCTTTACTGTAACCAGCAGGCAGTACATGGCATACAGATTACGGGTAGTAGATCGGGTGGACTCAGCAGTGATGGTGTCCCTTAGAAATCCGCAGTGTTCCTCCATTCTAACTAAGTGGTTGCCAGTGTCGCCCAGGAATACCAGGTCGGGTACGGGGAGGCTGCTTCAATGCCCTATCCAAGATGTACTTTGTGGATGTTTTGGGGAGCCTTGGATCCCTCAGTGGGTACACCGCTGGTTAGACGACTGGAAGTTGGCTGGTGGTGGGGTGCTCCTGTAAAGCTACTCCTCCACGCTTCTGGTTCGCGTAGCAGAGGTGAACTGCTGCCAGCTTCGGTACCAGTGAACCGGCTGTGAGTTGTGGGCACGGGAGTCTTTTGGGAACCCGTGTGAATAATGCCCCATCCCGGTTGGTAAGGCCTCAGGTGCGGACACCCGACCGGTGACGGCCAGGGGGCTGCACGGGGTGCGGAGCCCCTGCTCCTACTCCAAGTTCAAGTCCTCAGACCTTGTTCTAGGCTCTGTTCTAGCCTCTGTTCTAGCCTCTGTTCTAGACTATTGTGTTGTGTTCTCCTACACACTACCCTAGCACTCCGCCCACCAGGACCTAGGATTCTAGGTGATGCATGCAGGGTTGGATTTCTAAATTAACCAGGTCACTGCCGTGTCAGAGAATATTGCGGCTGCATTTATGGCTGCAATACCCTCTTGTGACGCACTCGTTGCGGGGCGCCACATAAGAGTATTCCCTTGACTTAGTGATAATTACATGCCAAGAGAAGTCTCAATAAAGGTAATACTATGGCACTTTTACCTAGATTGTCATGCTCCCACAACTTATGCATTCTAGATATGCTTGCTATTAATACGATTTTTCTAGTTACCAGATATAGTATTGGTACCTGACTTATAAAAATCCGCACAAGATTACTTATTAGCGAAAACCTCACATTTAAAGGTATACACACACTATTGTTTTTTTCACCTTGGATGATTTATTTGCTTCTTGAGACTAGTCATCAAGTTTATTATGTTAATGAAAGAGAAATTAATATGTTTATTCAAGAAGGTGCTAGGCTATAATTGGTTTGTTTGATATGCTAATTGCAATATTACTATGGGTCTTATGACTGCATTAACACATGTTCTGTATCTTTGATTTTATGGCATTTGAACCAGCAGTTACGTGATCAAGGCATATGATGCCGAAACGTTGTGGATATACAGCATTTCTGTGAGATCAGAACCAAATAAACTATTCTTTTGCTTCACATCAACCATACCTGGATTTCATTTTTTCATTTTGAGTGTGACAGAAATACCTACCATAGACCTTCTCTAGACTGTCATTTTACAAACTCAACGGCTCGAAATCAGTAGTTCTGCCAATTTGTGTCCCCCCTAACCTCGCTTCCAGACTCCAGGCCTCCTACCCTTTTCAGTGGTGCCCGAAAGGCATACCATACTTGGGAGTTACTCTTTGCTACTCTTCCATGGTTGTACCCGTGAATATGGATGGCCTTAAACAGGCTCTGCAGAGGGCCTTAAATGAACATGTGACCCTAGAGCTTTCCTGGATGGCTAAGATCCAGGCTTTCCGCATGGTTCTTCTCCCGAAGATCCTCTACCTTCTTGGGTGCATTCCTTTCAAGATTGCTAGTAAATACCTGACGATAATTCAAAATCTGGTGAATGCCCATGTTTGGGCAAAAAAGAAACCCAGAATTCCCAAAAAAATTATGTTTCTCCCTATGCGCCAGGGAGGTATGGAAGTCCCTGATGTTAAATCATGTCACAGGGCTGTGATCTTGGAAAAGGCCAAATCATGGTGGAATGTTAGTGATAGGCTTAACCAACTGAGATGGCTTCAGATAGAGAACCACTTAATTAGAGGGTGTGACCTGAGAGGAATACTGGCTGCGGAGTCCCTCTCTCCGTTGAAGGGCTCACTGTTGTCAACCCTGCCCTCGATTAAAACCCTACTGGAGGTCTGGAGAGACTCCCCAAGGAATTGGACTAGGTTGCCCACGTCAAGCATCTCGCTTTCGTCTCTAAAACTGCATGCCCCCCCCCGGATGTCGCTCGTTGGTCCCAGGCGGGGATAAATTACCTGGCTGATCTATACTCTTTCGACGAACTTAAAACATTTGACACTCTAATTGGAGAAGCGCCCTCGTTGGATACAGCCTTCCTACAATACATGCAACTCAGACACTTTCTTCAGTCTCAGCAGTGCCGTAGAGAGTTGGGAGTCTTACTCTCCTCTCCGACTCCATTTCAGATGTTCCTACTCTCAGACCCAAAAAGAACCAAGGATTTTTCCACCATCTATGCCACCCTTCTGCATCTGGACATGCCCGACAAATTGACATATGTGCACAGGTGAGAGGCAGATTTGGATTTTGAATCCGATTCAGATGACTGGGAAGCAGCCCTGAAAACGATATCTAACTCAACTAGATGTATTTCACATCTTGAAAACCTAAAAAAGATACACTTGAGATTGTATATCCCTTCGACCCGGCTGCAAAAGTTTAACTCATCCCTCTCGCCCAATTGCTGGAGGGGGTGTGGTGAGAGAGGTGACTTATCCCATATGTGGTGGACATGTCCCAAAATTGCTTTGCTTTGGCACCAAATAGCAGAATTAAGCTCTAAAGTGTTAGACGCTCAGATCCCACTGACCCCTCAACTAGCAATACTCCACATAGGGGCCCGTGACTTTCCCAAGGTAGTTAGCAAAACGCTGACATACATTTTAATTGCAACCAGATTGAGCATTGCCGCAAAGTGGAAGTCAGATTCCCCACCATCCCTTTCTGAAATGACAAATAGACTTAACCTGATTTTCTCTCACGAATTTCACCTTGCTCTTACTAGAAGCGATAGAGAGCCCACATTGGAAGCTTGGAAACTCTGGGCTTCGCACCCAATGGCTTTGCCTCTTCCTGGTTAAATGAAACCCCTCACCTAATTGATTGGTATTTAGAAAGTTATAGGTTGTGTACAGCTTTGAACTTCTAACTAGCATCACAGTTTGTTAGTGCACATGATTACATGTTCTATTTGCATCGGACGTTGTGTGTTCCTTGTTGCCCCCCCCCCCCCCCCATACCCCCTCTGCCCCCCAACCCCCGCCCTCCCCCCCCCCCCCACCCCTTCTCAATGATATTGAAAATGTGTCGACTTGTGACTTCCTTTTTGTTGACTTTGATTAACCGGTGTTACTCTTTAATGTAAAATCTCTATACTTGTTAATCTTTCTTTTCTCAATAAAAATTTGCTGTGTTATTTTTTTTAAATTAATTTAAATATAATTTAAAAAAAAAGCGTGGGCTTATTTTGATCGCCAGCCAGGTAGCTGGGGGCTGAGATTCTCAGCATGGTAAGGCCCAAGCGTTCTGGGCCCCCCACGCTGAAAACTACAGTCCGCAGCCACCCCTGGAATTGGCGCATTCATTGTAGCGACATTTCCAAGAGCTTTATCCGCCTCTTCCAGTGGCCCTGGTGGGGGGTGGCATGCTGGGTAATAATGGGGTTTGTACCAGCTTTATTATCTGGTACTAAGCTTGAAATTCATGGCATCATGCCAAATTAGACCTGGCTACCATGAATTTCTAGTAAACAGAAAAAAAAAAAAACAATTCAGAAAAAAAAATGTAAGCTTTAGTATGCGGTTTTGCAATGCAAGTCTACGGTACATTGCATTTGTGCTGATATACAACAGATCCGTTGTAACGCACAGCATAAATGCAATGTTAACCTAGCCTAACAGCAGCGAGGAGGGGAGACGGAGCCATGGAGACCGCCTAGTCAGTCTACTGGTGGTGTGGTGCTATCATGCCTATTGCCCAGTATGTCCTCCCAGCCTTTGTGGTGATATTAAGCCCATTGCCCAGTATGTACTGCCAGCCTCTGTGGTACTATAATGCTCATGCTCATCATGTCCTGCCAGCTACTGGTGGTGTTACTATCATGCGGCTAGTACCACCACAAGTGGATAGCACGACATGCTTGGCATTATAGCATGTACTGCCAGCCTCTGTGGTTCTATAATACCCAGCATTTCTTGCCAGCCTCTGTGGTACTATATTGCCCAACATGTCCTGCCAGCCACTGGTGGTGGTGGTAATTGCCGCATGATAGTACCACCACCAGTAGCTGGCAGGACATGCTGGGCATTATAGTACCACAGAGGCTGGCAGGACATACTAGGCATGAATCATGCGTAGTATGTCCTACCAGCCTCTGTGGTACTTTCATGCTCATGATGGTAGTACTGGCTGGTAGGACATGCTAGGCATGATAGTACCACAGAGGCTGGCAGGACATACTGGACAATGGACATGATGTCAATAGAGATTGTGCATTCTTTGAGGTGTCAGTCACAGCAGGGTGTGTGCCAGACTGCCATGCACATGACTTTCTAGTCCTGCAATGTTAATAACAGGGTAATAAGCCCATTAGTTTAAGTAAACAATTGCACAGACCCTGATAAGAGAACCACAGTTGCTTTTGTTTTTAAACTCTTACATCATGCTGTCCTCAGTTTACATAGTAAATACTTGCTGACAGTTTCCCTTTAAAACAAAATGAATGTAATTGTCTCCCTTACAATGTTACTTACACAGACATAACATAGATCATCATAGATAACCTACTTTTGGTGTGATTACATTTTTTGGAATGGAATAATTTCATGCAAATTATACAAAACCACACAGACAAGTTCCATTTCCATTTGGTTGTTTTATTATTTAAACACAAATTATGCAATTCTCAGCAAAATACAAATTACATGAGGAGTTTTTCAGGTTTCCCATTCTTCCCATAGTAGGATATTTGCCGGATAGCTCTTCTTCTCTTTTTCTTAATTGTAAGTGATGTTTTATTTTCACTGCTCTTTGTAAAGGTAAAATGATACCTATAAAATGTTCCCCAGTCTCAAGGCAGCATGTTATAGCGCAGTAGATCCTGATATATATTTCTACAAAAGTGATTATTTGTAAGTTGCATTATTTAATCGGCAAAAAGGATATGCAAAGTTTTCTTGTTTACTTGGCTGAAAGCTTCTGT